>WNGS01010800.1:0-13325 GCA_020271785.1 Procambarus virginalis
AACATAGATACCGAAGAAATATAAGAAAATTCACTTTCGCAACAGAGTGGTAGACGGTTGGAACTAGTTAGGGGAGAAGGTGGTGGAGGCCAGACCGTCAGTAGTTTCAAAGCGTTATATGACAAAGAGTGCTGGGAAGACGGGACACCACGAGCATAGCTCTCTCTCTCATCCTGTAACTACACTTAGGTAATTACACTACACTGTTACGGTATCGACACCATCGTCAGTGTATGGAGAGGCAACTTCAGTGCAATCTATGGGTCTGCACTCCAACTTCCCGTTATTTGGTGCTACTCAGACCAACGCCATTTGTTGGTGGTGGCGTGGTATCATTGAAAGGTTCTGGTTTCCTGCCTCAGTAGAATGTAAGGTCGATGAGGATGACTTCCTGGTGGGTGGTATACCAAGATCAGTGCCATCTAGGTTGTGGCTACAAGTAACAACTTCAGTTCCCCGGTGAATGGGGTGTTATCCTAAGGGCACCCAGTGTACTGTCAATCTAATTAATGACGTTTTATGTTTCACAGAGGGAATGTAAGCAGGGTGATTGCACCGAGGAAGGCAGTTCACCATGGGCAGTCCGCGAACTCTCGACTTGGTCCAGTGGCTAAGTGGCTACCTTCGGCTAGAACAGTGTGTTAGCTGCTGATGTATGCAATGTTGTAAGGGCTGACGTACCCGGGATTGGCCAGTAAAAGTTACGAGATGACAGTGGTGCATCTGTTGTGAAGTGCTGCTAGTGAGCGACTAGAGACTTCTTCCAGGGTGTTAGCTACCCTTGTATGTAATTGTTTGAGACCCCTGTCAGCATGTGGCTGAAACACACTGCCAGTGTGTATCTGGAGAGTGGAGGTAGGGTACTGACACATCGTGGCGAAACGGTGTGGTGTGGACCTGGCCCATATTGAGGAAGATGAACTCGCCGGTGTTTGCCATTAGGAATAGACGACGTGTACCTGGAAAGTGCATTCACCGGGATTGACGAACATTGCCGATGTTGTGTGTCCTGAGTGAAAGAAACACTTTGTACATAAGTATAGTATTAGTTTAATATAATATATAGGTCGTGACAGTGTTAATAAATTGGTGAAGGTAATTGTGTATTGCTTAAACCCCCCCCCCCCTTTTTTCATTCATTGAACTACTACTCGACATATCCAGTTTCTTGAAAACTTGCCACCGACTTTGGGTCGGATATAAAAGAGGTTATAACAGCAAGAACCCGGTTACTGGCCCAAGAAACCAGGTTGATTTTTTTTTTTTTTTGCATCTGTGGGTGTGACGGCCATATATAGCCCATAGATTAAGGGTTAAGGGCATCAACACCACCAGGCACAAAAATAAAAAAAAAAAAAAATAAAAAATAATTGTCATATAAAAGTGTTCATAAAGACAGAACCGAAGAACCCACAGGGGTTCTGTGGGTTCTTCGGGTTTTGGCATATTTAATGCTTCTAACCTTTCCTCGTAGCTCTTACCCTCAGTTCTGGAGCCACTTAGTAGCATGTCTTTGCACCTTTTCCAGTTTGTTGATGTGCTTCTTAAGATATGGGCACCAAAAACAGCTGCATATTCTAGCTTTGGCCTAACAAAAGTCATGAACAATTTCTTTAGTATATCCCCCATCCATGTATTTAAAAGCAATTCTGAAGTTAGAAAGCATAGCATAGGCTCCTTGCACAATATTCTTTATGTGGTCTTCAGGTGATAGTTTTCTATCTAGAACCACCCCTAGATCTCTTTCTTTATCAGAGTTCTTTAAAGATTCTCACATAATATATAGGTTGTGTGGGGTCTATGTTCTCCTATTCCACATTCCATAACATGACATTTATAACATTAAATTCCATTTGCCAAGTGGTGCTCCATATACTTATTTATCCAGGTCTTCTTGAAGGGCATGACAATCATCTAAATTTCTTATCTTCCTATTCTTAGCATCATCAGCAAACAAAACATGTTCATATAATTCTGTATACCAACTGGTAGATCATTTATGTAGACAATAAACATCACTGGTGCAAGACTGAACCCTGTGGTACTCCACTTGTGACATTTCTCCAGTCCGATACATTGCCTCTGATCACAGCCCTCATTTTTCTATCAGTCAGAACGTTTTTCATCCATGTTAGAAGCGTACGTGTCACTCCTCCAATATTTTCCAGTTTCCAGAACAACCTCTTATGTGGAACTCGTGCCGAAAGCCTTTTTAGGTCCAGATAGATGCAGTCAGCCCAACCATCTCTTTCCTGTAATATCTCTGTTGCTCGATCATAAAAACTGAGTAAATTCGATACACAGGATCTACCAGATCGAAAAACCATACTGTCTGTCTGATATTATACATTTTCCTCCAGGTGTGTGCTCCCCATTTAGTTTTAATTATTTTTTCAATATTTTGACTATTACACTTGTCATGATACCGGTCTATAATTAAGGGGGTCTTCCCTGCTTCCACTCTTGTAAATTGGAACTATGTTAGCCTTTTTCCACACATCAGCTACAACTCCTCCTGTAAACAGGGATGCCTGAAAGATCAGTTTGAAGAGGGATGCTGAGCTCAGGTGCACATTCTCTCAGAACCCATGGTGAAACTCCATCTGGACCAACTGCTTTGTTCTTATTTAGCTCTTTGAGCATTTTTTCCACTTCGTCTCTAGACACCTCTATGTGCTCTATGAGCACGGAACCGAACCCGGGAGGAGCAGAACCCAAGTCCAATTCGTACGCAGAGGGGGGAAAAGAGAAACCCACTCCTTGTAACAGTAAGCTCCGCTCAGAAGGACGAAAATCCAGGCGGGAATCCAATGGAGCCCAAGGCCCCCAAGTCAGCTCCTCCCCAACCCAGGAGCCTCTACACCAGGCCCCGGCGCCGAGTCGTCCTCCAAAGCCCCGGCCTCACAAGAAAAAGCCGGGGCAGCCGAAAGCTCCGGAAGAGAAGGGGCGCACTGGTCAGACCCCGGAGCAGCGCCAGGAGGAACAGACTTGAATGCCTCCGTAGCCCCCACGGACGGGGAAACCCCCGAAACTGCCCAAGTCTCGGAAACCTCTAAACCCCACCCCGACCCGAAGCCCTCAGATGCCTGGGGGCCGGAAGTAGGGGGGGGAGGGGCAGAATGAACCCCTAAAGGGGAAAAACAAGGGGGGTGTGGGCGGAACCAGGCCGAAGCGACCAACACCCCCAAGTCTGGGTCCCTATACACAAAGCGGGGCAGCAGCGGGGCGTCCGGGGAAGCAAGAGTCCGCCTCGCGTTGCAATACCTAACCCACTGCAACGCCCGCTGCCTGCACCCGCAAGTAATCATCAGCAGATCTGGGTAATGAGCTCACAAACTAAGCAACAAAGCTCGCAGGACTCGGCTCGAAGTGTCACCTGCCCCAACAGGACAGCAGACGGAGGCAAAGACAAGAGAGTCAACCATGAGACAAGGGGCAGAGCAACCCCAAACTCGCTGCACAGCGAGAGGTGACTTGCAGGGTCCCATCCATCGGACCCAGAGCGCCCGCGGGGTTTCTTCAGGGTCCGCGCTAAAGACTGGTCTCGCTAGGTATTCCCAAGCAGGGACTGCTAACGGCTACCCAAGCTACACAAACAATTCTAAGAAGCTGAACCCACGGGGATCGTGTCCACTCCCAGGGCGACTAGCAGGGGGTGCCACCAGAACAACAAAGCGACCCAAAAGGGCAGACGAAGGCAGACCCCTCCAGCAACAATTACACAAAAGAAAAAGAAAAACCACCAGGGACAATTCCCAAGGGAACAGAACGGCGCCATGTTAGGTGAAAGACTAGCTCCAGTGCCCTGCGCCCCACCAGTGCAAACTCCACTTTACCCAAGTAAACAAGGGAGAAAACCCCCAAGCACTCAGGGCCAACGCCAAGCAGCAGAAAAGCCAACAGCAAGTAGACCCAAGGTGACTTGTGGAAGGTACCCCAAGCCCCAAGGGTTACTTACAGGCACTAGGGAAGGGACCCTAAGCACATGCACGAGTACTGAGAATACTACTCAGCTCACCGACCACCGAAAGCAGCACTAAACAAATCACAGCGTAGACAACTGGAGCTCGTGGAGCCACACACCCATGCACGATCCCATCAGCCAGAACTGGGGTGGGATGCCGGCGTCGGGGGTCTGGGGCTCCCCTTCCCCCCCCTATCCCCCTCCCTTTCCCCTTCCCCCTCATCACGATAAGTAATTCCCAAGGAAGTACGGGCCTAATGAAGCAAGGCACATGCACCAATGGCAATGCTACGGATGCTTGCGACAGTTTGACCTTAATAGCCAGCAAATTGTAGAAACCAACCAGGAGTGAGAACACGCGCGACCCTCATTTCACTAATACTGATGAATTTGATCAGGACATATTAGATTACCAACATACCGCTGTTACTCAATCACAAATTAACTTGAAGTTATGCAACCTATGGGGAATAGACCTTCAAACCAGTCCAGATTCCGGTGGAGGAGATTCAGACAAATTCAACTTCAATAATTAAACAGATAAACTGGGAGCAAATAAACCAGGGACCTTTCACAGAAATAAAACTGGTGAATGAACAAGCTAGGAAACTGCGACCTGAATCCAGTGCCTGGAAAAAAAAAGCTTCAGCAGTAGCACTAGAAAATATGGTACAAACCGCATCCACCCGTAAGAAAAAAGGAGCGTATGAGATCTGGAACGAGAACGTCGCTTCCCTATAGTAGGCGAAGAAACGAATCGCGATACAACTTGCTAGGAGTCGCCCCTATCTAGGAACGGCTGAAGAAGGTGTAGTAGCGAAATAGGCAAACAATTGAAAACTCTAAGCTACAAGAATCATACAAAACGCAAGGAGAGGGAAGAGAGCCAAAAGGCCATCAGTGATAATAGGACGAGAAACCCTGAATATTTTTGTCCTATGCAAATCAAGATCCAAATAACCACATCTAGTATCGGGTCCTGCGAAAGGAAGATGGAACTTTCAACGATGGGACAAAAAAGAAATTGAGACAGAGCTACTGAGGAAGCAATAGATCTCTGTCTTCAGCGAGCCATTAACCCTTAACTGCGCATGGGTATATATACGCCTGAGTAACAGGTCCGACGGTGCGCATGGCGTATACATATATACGCCATACGGGTGCCATCCCGATTCAAATGGCCCGCGGCTACACGGGTCACAGTAGCTTCCTCAGGGCTCTGTAAAACAGACGCCATTTAAAAAAAAAATCGTCGGGCAATAATCTTAGTGTGAGAGGGCCAACAGTACTGTTGGAGCAACCCAATGGGCTGGCGCATCGCAATTGGGCGTATCAGGCATTGCTGTTTCAGCTTGTGACCATCAGCTTCATCACCGAAAAATGTCAAAAGTAATATATTAAAACTTTGTTATTTTTAGTGATGAACAATATTACAGATGACCCTGTGAACTGTGATATAAATAAACAGGGTTTGTTGATAATAGGTGGAATGTGTAATAATTACGCTTGGTGGAGGAGTTGATGCTGAGAGGACAGAGACAGGCATGCGTTTTCTGACTGTTGTGGCCACCTGTTGATGTTTACATTCCACCATACCAGACTCAGTGGTTTCTCTTATGGTGAACACCAATGTAGATTACTTATATATAATTGTGTGTATTGAGTGTATAACGCAAAAGGATTATGCTGGGAGCAGCCATTTGGTTGACGGACGGTGACGTCGTCTGCACGTTTGTCAACAAGCTCGTTAGAGGGTGGCCACTATGCTCTTTGGGCGCACTACAAGCTTAGGTGTACAGTTTACAGTGCATTATAAACATGTTAGATTATTTTTATATATCATATATGTGGTATATAGGGTAATAACACTGAAACATATTGTCTGCGGTGGGGAAAGTTTAGTGTTCTGTGACCTTGAATGAGTGAGGGAGCCGCTAGCCGCCAGTGCTGGTGTTATACCGACGCACTCGTTAGTCCCTGAACTAGACTGATTATCATGCTTAAGCTGTACAGGTTGTGGTGAACAAAATATATACATACTTTATAATAATCAACGTCTGTATATAGTGTATAAACACCTCACAAATGGTAATCTTGGGGGAAGAAAAGTTAGTGCGTGTTCGTTGAGGGAGTTGGCTAGCGGAGTGGCTGGCTGGTGTGTGTGGCGGTAACGGGTAACCTCTCCGTTGCTTTTCGGGTACTCTCAATACCAAACTTAGTGGTTCGTATGGTAACCAAAACTAATGGCAGATACTTATAATATAACCTGTGTATAGAGTGTATATAGCAGCAAAACTATTTTTGTTTATTGTTTTATGAACATAATTAATTGACTTACTATATATGTCACACCATATCGTCTTGCCGCATAGCGATTATCACCACTTTTATTATATAAATATAGACATTATACTACAGACATTGAATACATATTATCTACAAAAAAATCTAGAAAAAATCAATCGGAGCACATTGAAAAATTAGGAATAATAATATTTGTGGCAACTCACCATCTGTTCAGCGCTGGGTGACGCTGCCTGCCCTTGGCTGAGCCGCTTGTCAACGCCCACTTTTTGCCAGACTTCCTCGTCACTATTGTGCCCAAAATATGTGACCTACAACTTTTTTTGCTATTTTTCCCGTGCTCACGGGGACAACAAATTACTGTTTAGAAGACGGAAAAAATTTTTTGGAATTTTTTTTTTTCTTGCGCAACAGGGGTGTAAATGTCCCCAGGAACCCTGAGCAGGTGTAAGGTTTAACGCACTAAAGATGATACCCAATGAATCTTTTCATGGAATATGTATACCAACATCAATCATATATTCAAACGGTCACCCTATCCCCAGCTGGACTTTTGAAAGAAGCCATAAACAGTATGGCCTATGCACTCCGCCCACCAGGCCCGGATTCCTTTGGAAACTCCATATTCATTCAAGAACTGTAAAAACATGCACTATCGGCACAGGCCCTTCACCATTCTTGTGAGACAAAGCCTAGATTCTGGCGTTATTCCTGATATACTAAAAACAGCAGAGATAGCACCACTTCATAAAGGAGGAAATAAGGCAGAGGCAAAAAATTACAGACCGATAGCACTAAATCGCACATCATAAAAATTTTTGAGAGAGTGCTAAGAAGTAGATCACAAAATACATGGAATCACAGCATCTCCATAACCCCGGACAACATGGTTTCAGAACAGGGCGCTCTTGCCTGTTTCAGTTGCTGGACCACTATGATATGGCATTAGATGCTATGGAAGACAAACAAAACGCAGATGTAATTTACACAGATTTCGAAAAGCTTTTGATAAATGTGACGATGGTGTTATTGCCCATAAAATGCGCTCAAAAGGAATTACCGGAAAAGTAGGCAGATGGATCTACAATTTCCTGACCAACAGAACCCAATGTGTAATAGTCAACAAAATAAAATCCAACCCGACAACCGTTAAGAGCTCAGTCCCCCAGGGTACTGTGCTTGCTCCAGTACTTTTTCCTCATCCTTATATCGGACATAGACAAGAACACAACCTATAGCACTGTATCATCCTTTGCAGATGACACTAGGATCTTCATGAGAGTAGGCAACATAGAGGACACGGCGAACCTCCAGTCAGATGTAGATCAGGTCTTTCTATGGGCTCAGAAAATAATATGGTTTTAACGAAGATGACAAGTTCAGCTCATGCGCTATGGAAAAAATGAAATATAAAAACGGAAACCCCGTACAAATCTCAGGCAAATCATAACATAGTACGAAAAGGCAATGTAATGGATCTGGGTGTACTCATGTCGGACGACTTACCTTTAAAGAACACAATAATGTAGCCGTCACAACTGCAAGAAAAATGACAGGTTGGATAACAAGAACTTTTCACACTAGAGATGCTATACCGATGATGACACTTTTCAAAACGCTTGTGCTCTCTAGAGTGGAGTACTGCTGCACAATGACAGCCCCTTTCACTGCTGGTGAAATTGCTGACCTGGAGAGCGTGCAGAGATGTCCTTTACTGCTAGAATCCACTCGGTAAAACATCTAACTATTGGGACCGACTAAAGAGCTTAAATTGTATTCTTGAGCGAGCGAGGCGGGAGAGATACATAATAATTTACACGTGGAAAATATTAGAGGGCTGGTCCCAAACCTGCACCTACATAGAAATAAATCACATGAGACCAGAAGACATGGCAGGATGTGCAGAATACCCTCGTTGAAAAGCAGAGGTGCAACTGGTACTCTGAGAGAGAACTCTATCAACATCAGAGGCCCGAGACTGTTCAACACGCTTCCACTACACATAAGGGACATAACTGGCAAACCCCTCACAGTGTTCAAGAGAGAACTGGATAAGCACCTCCAAAGGATACCTGATCAACCAGGCTGTGACTCATACTCAGGCTGCGTACAGCCGCATCCATCAGCCTGGTTGATCAGTCCAGCAACCAGGAGGCCTGGTCGATGACCGGCCGCCGGGGACGATAAGCCCCGAAAGCACCTCAAGGTATCCTCAAGGTAAGGTATCCCGGGGAGGGGGGAGCTGCGCAGACATGCAGCGCGGCTCGTGTGACATGTTAGTTTGCTCGTTTTTCTTTTGGGGAGTTCTGTCCACTCGTTTGTTAATTTTTGTTGTTAACCAGAATAGGGGTTTGTTTTGTGGCGCTTACCTTTCTGGGTGCCTGTCCCGGTCGATGGCAGATATAGAATGCTCCAAATCAAATGTGCATTCTATGGGCCATTGCTCCCCGTGCCTCTGTGAGGGGGCCAGGTTCTGGCTCGTGGTCCCCGGTAGGCTAGACTCCACCCACATCGACTGATGCAAAATGTTAGAATATCCATATCAGCCATGGATACTCCGGGGAGCCGTAGGGGCTCCCCCTAGAAAATTATAATAAAATCATAGTTGGCATATTTGGGCCACAATATGGCAGGAAGGTATTGGAGGAAAAAAAAAAAAGCGTTGAATGTAATGAAACGCCATTTTCTGGGTGAGCTCCGGAGGCTCCCTGGAGCTTATCGGGCTAATGTATGTTATATTAGCCAGGACATTAGCTAAGGAGTTCAGACCTACCAAGGGACCAGCGCCAGAACTTGGCCCTTTCACCTGCTTAATGGGGGTTCTGAGAGTTCTTCTACTCCCCAAGCCCGGCCCGAGGCAGGCTCGACTTGAGAGTGTTTGGTCCACCAGGCTTTGCTTGGAGCGGCCCGCAGGGCCACTTACCCACCATAGCCCGGCTGATCCGGAACTTCTCATAGAAAACAATCCAGTTTTCTCTTGAAAATGTCCACAGTTGTTCCATCAATATTTCTTATAGTCGCTGGGAGGACGTGAACAACCACGGACCTTCTGAGTTTATACAGTGCTCTCTGAATTGCCTATGGCACCTCTGCCCTTCAATGGTTCTATCTTGCATTTTCTTCCATATCTTTCACTCCAGTACGTTGTTATTTTACTGTGTAGGTTTGGGACCTGGCCCTCCAGTATTTTCATGTGTATATTATTTGGTATCTCTCTCGTCTCCTTTCTAAGAGTACATTTGGAGAGCTTTGGACGATCCCAATAATTTGGTGTTTTATCTCGTCTATGCGTGCCGTATATGTTCTCTGTATTCCCTCTATTTCAGCAATCTCTCCTGTTCTGAAGAGGGAATCGAGTACTGAGCAGTACTCGAACGGGACAACACAAGTGACTTGAAGAGTACAACCATTGTGATGGGATCCCTGGATTTTAAAGTTCTCGTAATCCATCCGATCATTTTTCTGGCCGACGCAATATTTGCTTGGTTATGCTCCCTAAACGTTAGATCGTCGGACATCATTATTCCCAAATCTTTGACATGCTGTTTTTTTTACTATGGGAAGATTCGATTGTGTTTTGTACCCTGTATTATGTTTCAGATCCTCATTTTACCGTACCTGAGTACCTGAATTTATCACTGTTAAACATCATGCTATTTTCTGCTGCTCAATCGAAAACTTTGTTGAAATCTGCTTGTAGTTTTTCAACGCCTTCAGAGAGGTTTCAGGAAGCAATGGCCCTGGAAAACCCCCTTGTGGTTGGGGTTTTCCTTATCTGCCATCGACCAGGGTTAGGCACCCAGAGAGGTAGGCATAACAAAATAAACCCCACAAGGTAAAAACTAAAACAGAAAACCAAACAGAGAGGTAGAAACTCCCTACATTCCCAAGGAAACAAGCAAACATCACACTTTACTGCCGCACCAATCGTCTGCGGAGCCCTCCCCATCCCAAGAGGGGAAGGAGGGAGCCCTGGACCTCACCGTGCCGGCTGCCTAGCATCAGTTTGGAAGCTAAGCTTCAACCAATGCAAAAAAATTGCCTACCGGTGGGAGGGAGGGTTGCCAAGGAGCCTCTGGGGCTCACTCAGAAAAAGGCGTTTCATTACATACAACTCTGGTTTTCTGTGGGGAGCCCTTACGGCTCCGTGGAGCTTCATACCCAAAGAGAAGAAAAAGAAAGGGCTGACCCGGGAGGCGGCCTCCACAAACTCTGCAATGCAAAGCCGAGACCACAGGCTGCAACCTGCGACCCAAGGCAACAAGAATGCACAGGAGCAGACACGCACACAAAGAATGTGCGGCCAGGAACCTGTGTGACCCTCTGATCCTCGTGCCCGTAATGAGCCCTAGACGTCACCAACACAGAAGCTAAAGCTGCAAACGTCCGAACGGCACGGGCGTAAGAATAGACTGCAGGCTGGTAGACTTAAAAACTATGTGGACGACCTGGGAGACCGAGCCCTGAAACAGGGAACGAGGGGAACCGGATCAACCCAAAGTGCATATTAAAGTAATATTATTCCCAACCCAAAGTAATATTATTCAATAATGTGTATTGTGATATATTTATATAATGAAAGGGGCGAATCATCACTATACTCAAAAGTATGGTGTGCATATTAGTGATTCAATTATTATGTTCATAAAACAATAAACAAATAGTTTTGCTGACCAGACCACACACTAGAAGTTGAAGGGACGACGACGTTTCGGTCCGTCCTGGACCATTCTCAAGTCGCTTGTGAGAATGGTCACAAGCGACTTGAGAATGGTCCAGGACGGACCGAAACGTCGTCGTCCCTTCAACTTCTAGTGTGTGGTCTGGTCAACATACTTCAGCCACGTTATTGTGACTCTTCGCCTGCAAATAGTTTTGCTGTTATTACACTCTATACACAGGTTATATATAAGTATCTGCATGTTTTGGTCACTATAACAAACCACTAAGTTGGTATTGTGAGTTGAGAAGCAATGAGGAGTGATCGCCACACACCAGCCAGCCACTCGTTGCCACTCCCTCCTCAATGCCTCACTCGCCCACTTTCTCCTCCCACCAACCTGTTTTTTATTTTATTCACTATATACAGACGTTATATATAAGTATCTAGATGTTTTATTCAATACAACTGTACAACTAAACTGATATAGTTAGTTCAGGCACTAAGAGTCGTCGCTACACGCAGTCAGCTGGCGGCTGCCTCCCTCACTCATTCAAGGTCACACGTACTAAACTTCCTCCCGCAACAATACTGTTTCTGGGGGGAGCCCCGTCGGCTCCCCGGAGCTATCCCAGGCTGATATGCTAATGTCAGACTTTGGCATCAGTCATGTGTATGGAGTTCTTAGGCCTACCGGGGACCACGGCCAGAACCGGGCCCCCTCAGAGAGGCAAGGGGAGCAATGGCCTATAGAAGCCCCCCTGTGGTTGGAAGCATTCTATGTCTGCCATCGACCGGAACAGGCACCCAGAAAGGTAAGTGCCTCAAAACAAACCCCTATTCTGGTTAAAATTGCTACCAAAAGCCGAACTAGTGGATAGAACTCCCCAACAGAAAAACAAGCAAACTAGTATGACGTCACACGTCACCGCGCCGCTGTCTGCGCAGCTCCCCCCTCCCCGGGAGGGGGAAGGGGGAGCCCTAGACCTCCCACGCCGGCTATCCACCCATCAGTTCTTTGGCTGATGCTATAGGCACCGGTTATGTGCTCCAGATCCAGTGGTTGTTTCAGCACTGTACCTAGAGTGTGGTGTCTGTTTTCTAGGTGGTGCATGAGCCGGGAGTGATTCTCCAGTACTCGGGCTGCATGTGCCTAGGGTTCCCTTCCCTAGGTGCCCTGTAAGTACTGCCCTTGGGACTTGGGGCCACCTTCCACACGTTCCTTGGGGTCTGCCCCTGCTAGGCTGTTTACTGTTTGGTTTTCAGCTGCTCTTTGTGTGCTCGGGTGTTCTGTCTCTCTTGTTCGCCTTAGGGTAAGGGGCAATTTTTGCACTGGTGGGGCGCAGGGTACTGTGCAGCTTGTCTTTCCCAATCATGGCGGCCGGCTCTGTTCCGCTTGGGTACGCTGTCCTCTTGCGGGGTTTTTCTTTTTCTTTTGTTAATCTGTTGGGGGGTCTGCCTTCGTTCTTGCCCCTTAATTGTGTCCCTTGTGTTCTGAGTATTTCTGGTGGTACCCCCTGCTAGGTCCCCGTGAGTGTACACATCCCGGGGGTTCAGCTCTTAGAAAGTTGTTTGGTAGCTTTGGGTGCCAGTTAGCAGTACCCTGCCTGGGATTACCTGAGCGCGAGTCCTCTTATAGTAAACGCTCGGGACCCTGGGAAACCCTGGGGGCGCGTGGGTCCGATGGATGTGCCCCAGAGTCCCCCTCGCTTCCAGCGAGTTTGAGGGTTGCTCACCCCTTGTCTCTGGTGACTCTCTGTTTTGCCTCCGTCTGCTGCCTGTGGGGTCGGTGACACCTTCGACCCAGGAGTCCTGCGAGTTTGTTGCTAGTTGTGGCTCGGTTACCCAGAGTGCTGACTAAGCGGGTGCGGGCAGCAGGGTCGTTGCACTTGAGCTTGGTGGTGGCAACGCTCTCGTGGTAACTCCAAGGGAGCCGGGGCTGCCCCGTTTTGGTTTCTTGTTTTTCCCCTGGATTACCCTTTCTGCCTGCACCCGGTTCCTTACCGTCTGTAGGTTACGGGCGGGGTTGTTGATGATGTTGAGACTCGGGCAGTCTCGGGGAAGTCCCCGTCCGGGGTAGTGACAGGGGCATTTGAGCCTGTTTCTCCAGCCGTGTTGTAAGGAGTCTGCCAGTGGGCCCCATTCCATAGTGTTTTCACGAGCTGCCCCGGTTTCTGGTACGGCCGGGGGCTTTGGGGGGACGGGTCAGCCCGGGGGCCAGTCGTGTGGGTTCCCGGGGCTGGGGAGGGGCCTTGACTTGGGGGGGTCTTGGCCCCGTAGGACCCCCATGGGGGTTTTTTATCCCCCTCTAGGGGGGGCTGTGGTTACGCGCGGAGTAGGGTTTTTCTCCCCACGCGCCGTACGTGCTGTTTGGCGTCGGCACCTTCCCCGGATTCG
>WNGS01010804.1:33034-43475 GCA_020271785.1 Procambarus virginalis
AATGATCGAAGTGTACGCACAATATCTTTATTAATCAAATGACTGATACTTTTGCATAAATGTTAAAACACTATTTGATTGCCATCTAATATTCGTTATTACTAGTGGTATGTGCATCTATGCTTAAATTACGTATATAAATATACATTGGTGTTGTTTGAGAGGAAATGACCGTTGGAAAGGTAATAATCCATAACAATGGTCATTAGTGATACTAGCGTCAGTTGGCATACATTGCCATTGCAGCAATCTCCTCCCTCCCCATCTTACGTGAAATTTGTGCTTATTACGCCTTGTTATATTCAAGAAACAGTTATTTAAGTAGAAACAATTATAATGGTGATGCCGTTGGTATATTTGAAAGGCAAGTATCGAACTGTGAGTGTACGGTACTGTACTGTTGTGTCCTATAGTGTACTGTTTATGCTCTGTAGTGCATTGTACTGTACTGTTTATCCTCTGTAGTGCATTGTACTGTACTGTTTATCCTCTGTAGTGCATTGTACTGTAGTGTTTTGTACTGCACTGTACCGTACTGTATTATACTGTACTGCATTATACTGCACCATATTGTAGTGTACCATACTGTACTGTACGGTACTGTACTTTTGTGTAGTATAAAGTACTGTACTGGCATGCCCTGTACGGTTCTGTACTGCAATGTACGGTACTGTACTTTTGTGTAGTATACAGTACTGTACTGGAGTGTCCTGTACGGTTCTGTAGTTCACTGTACGGTACTGTACTATGCAATAATGTAGTGTACTGTACTGCACTATACAATACTGTGCGGCAGTGTTCAGTAGAGTACAGTACTGTAGTATACTGTACTGTAGCATCTATTATACTGTACTGTACCGTGTAGTGTACTGTACGTAATTGTATTGTACTGTAATCTACTGTACTTTACGTTACTGGACTATATTTTATTGTAGTGCATTGTACTGTACTGAAGTGTATCCTGTACTGTAAAATACTGTATTGTATATGACTGTACTGTATATCACTGTACTGTACGGTATTGTAGTGTACTGTACCCTGTACTTAAGTATACTGTACAATATTAGACTGTACGTAGTGTATTGTACTGTACTCTTTTGTATTGAACTGTATTGTACTGGACTGTAGTGAAATGTATCTTGTACAATACTATAGTGTACTATACTCTTGTATATTATAGTGTACAGTACTTGACTGTAGTGTATTATATTTTACAATAGTACCTGTACCGTACATTAATGTACTGTAGTGTTGTACTGTACTGTACTGTACTGTACTGTACTGTACTGTACCCTTGACTGTAGTGTACGGTTTTGTTGTGTACGGTACTGTACAATACTGTACTGTATCCTGTACTGTACTGTAGAGTATTGTACGGCACTGTACCTTGAAGTGTACTGTACTGTTATGTAGAGTACTGTACGCCGCTTGACTGTAGTGTACTGTATTATACGGTACTGTACTGTTCTGTATTGTACTGCAGAGTACTGTGCCCTTGGCTGTTCTGTATGGTACGGTACTGTAATGTATTGTAATGTATAGTAGTTAGTGTATTGTACCGTACGGAAGTGTACTGTACGGTACTGTACTATACTATACTGTACTGTGTTGTACTGTACTTACAGCTTGAATAAGTATTCATATTATTTAATCATTATAATAATAGTTATTTAATAATAAGTAATCCAAAGTCATCATTTGTGAGTGTAAAGTCAAACATTGTTTTTCATACATTTGGTATATGTATGTTTCAGATACATTGGGTATACATTTGGGTGTATATATTTCATGTTCAATAAATAATTGTCATGAATTACTAGAGTATCCAATTATGTCGAGCCGACCAATGAGAGTAGAGCTTGCGAGAATGTGACGTCAATTGAAAACTCGAAACGTGATTGGCTGTAGAGTCCACTTGGTGGGTGAGGATCAACGGAACGTTATTTTGACCCTAGTATTGGCATAGTTGTGGTGTACAAGTTAGTGTTAGGGCGTGTTGTTACTCTGAGCTGGTACCCCGTTACCCTTTGGGGTCGCTAGGGCTGACACACCCCCTAGCTTACACTCTTTTTGTACACCTTCAAAACGCCAATATATAGGGTCAAAAATAAATATTTTAGTTTCCGTATATACCCTCTTGGGGAGGATATATATATATATACGCAGATATTTTAGTCCTGACCCATAATCAGTACTAAAATATATTTCATAAATATGTATTTAATTTTAATGTATTTTTTTCAGAGGTATTGTTAGTCAATGAGGTAATGTTGGGAAGATGAGGCATCGCGTGACATGAGCCGACTGGTGATGTAGGAATGTGCAGGAGAGACTAACGTTGTCATGGGACGAGTGGTGGAGCGATGATTCAATCGAGACGGTGCCAAGCAGAAGCTGGTGACAGATGTTCTGGTTGGGCTAGATGTGCTACTAGAGTTAGCAGATATGATGGAGCTATGAGTTTAAGGCAAGTATTTACTTATGACCTAGTTTAAGTTAAGAGGCATGGTAATATTTTATTAGGATACTGTATTAAAGTCACTGAAGTGGTTAATAGTATTAGCTGCTGAGAGGGTGTCGACCCACAAGTAACAGCTCGAAAACCCGTTGACTATGCAGGTGGGATGTATGCCTTCAAAAATGGCATTTGAAATGAGCAGCTACATCAAAATAGTTTACTGCAAGTAATTACAGGTTCAAAATAAAGGTATGCTTGAATCATAAATATTGGTAGCATCAGGTAACTGTTGCCTTGTTGCAGGTAATACCGGACAGATTGCCTGGACCCCTGAGCTGTGTGGAAGAACACGAGGAGACGCTTCAACTTCACTATTCGTGAAGACTTGCCAGTAAGTGTCTGACGTCTTTCAGAATGTTCGTGGGGATAGGTTGTAGGTTCGGCGAAGTTACTACTGTCTAAAGGTGAGCGTGTTAATTGTTGCGTTTTCAATGTCACGTTGAGGCGGCCGAGAGAAGTTATGATAACTTCAGTGTTGTCGAAGTTGAATGTGACAGGAAGGTAGTTTGGCAGGAATTAGTTTGTTCTGAAAGATTTATTAATGAAGTGAAAATAAGTTAGAAAATGCTTATATCCCCAAAACTAGGGTAACCAACGATGACGTTAAATTAGTTAACAATGAATTATTTATTGAGTGTACCATGTTGCAGGGAGAAGTGCCTGCAATAACACAAAGTAGGAAGTAATATTATTGTCGCTGGGAAACTCTAAATTGAATACACCGGATGAGTAGGCATTAAGATTCATGTAAATACCGCGAAAGCCTCATAATGGAAGGACGTTAACTGATCAACCGTACCTTACATAGGTGTTAAAGCAAGTAGTTAATAACAATGTGGTCACTAAAGCAAGTGTATCTGGGCCTAACGCAGTCGTGTATATTGAAGTGTCACCCAGTCGAGGTCCAGCTAAATAAATTTACGTGATGACAATAGGCCGTGGTGGAGGGAAGTTACTGGCAATTAAGTTAAGGCAGTAAATTGGCGGCATGCCATAGGTAAGTGTCTGGGGGTTGTGGAATAAGGCAGTTGGAGGGGGATGTTATCAGGTGGACATTGATGTACTGAAATAACTGGCAGTTTGACCACTACTAGAGCCATATCTGGGCGTTCATAGCGAGGGGTTAGTTTTCAATGAAAACAGCCTTAACCTGTGAGTCAGTGGTGTAAAAGTTTTATAAAACTGTTCGCGCGTTTTTAAAATTGGTTGATAGTGCTGTTGTCCCCCCCCCCCCCCCAAGCATTTAATGGCGACTTTAAAGTGGTCTGGTTACCAGAGTACATAATTTGACGTATGAGAGTGGGGGGGGGGGGGGAGTTGAAACGCCGTTGCCTCTGTGTCCTCGTAGAGTGACGTAGACATATTGGCTACGTTTACAAGGTACGAAAGAATGTTATATTTTGTTGTAAATGTTTATTGTAGTGCAGTGTCATTGAGCATATAGTTTGATGGTTATTAGATATCTAGTTGGTTTCGATTAGTTATTAAAGTGTAGTATATAATGTAAAATAAAAAACAATGGGAGGGGAAGACTCGCCTAAAGGCGCGTCGTTACTGTGCTCATAGAGGACAGTAGATGTGTGATGAAGGAATGGGAAATATATAGTTAGAACATAAGAACATAACAAAGGCAGCTGCAGAAGGCCTATAGGCCCATACGAGGCAGCTCCTATTTATAACCACCCAATCCCACTCGTATACATGTCCAACCCATGCTTGAAACAATCGAGGGACCCCACCTCCACAATGTTACGCGGCAATTGGTTCCACAAATCAACAACCCTGTTACTGAACCAGTATTTACCCAAGTCTTTCCTAAATCTAAACTTATCCAATTTATACCCATTGTTTCGCGTTCTGTCCTGTGTTGATACTTTCAATACCCTATTAATATTCCCTTTGTTATGTCCATTCATCCACTTGTAAACCTCTATCATGTCACCCCTAACTCTTCGTCTTTCCAGTGAATGCAAATTAAGCTTTGTTAATCTTTCTTCATATGAAAGATTTCTAATTTGGGGAATTAACTTAGTCATCCTACGCTGGACACGTTCAAGTGAATTTATATCCATTCTATAATATGGCGACCAAAACTGAACTGCATAATCTAAATGGGGCCTAACCAGAGCAAGATATAGCTTGAGAATCACACCAGGTGTCTTGTTACTTACGCTGCGATTAATAAATCAGTGTCCTATTTGCCTTATTACGAACATTTATGCATTGATCCTTTTGTTTTAAATTCTTACTAATTATAACTCCCAGAATAACGATGTAGAAAAGTTTTAGTTGATGTAGAAAAATGATTGGACAATAATAAATGAATAGTTTGATTCCCTAAAACTAAGTAAATAATCCATGATTTCGGTATTGTAGCGAAAAAATAAGTATAAATTTGTATATGCAAATAATATATGAAATAGGTATTGTATGGAATATTGAAAAGGAGATCAATATTTTGATCTCCTCCCTCTTGATTCTACGCCTCTTGATGATTTCTCCCTCCCTCCATCGACATCTCGTTGATTCCGTGGATGCCTCTGTTACTTTCAACCCACTCGTCTCGGTACACGTGTGGTTGCTGCTCCTTCTCAGGATGCTGCTTCCCGCTTGGCTGCCTTATCCTGCCTTGGCGAGACCCCTGTTTGGGTCTCGAAGAACGCTCAGTTGAATGCCAGTGTTAGCACTATTCTGCTCCCGCCCCATGTTGCGACCGGTGTTCGGGATCTGCGAGACTGCCACGACGATATTCGACATATCCTCGCTGCCCAGGACCATTCTATTCTCCAAGTGGACACGTTTACTCGTCCCCCTCGTGGTAGTCGCCGTCAACCCCTTCGGGTTGTGAAGATTACCTTTGATGGTAGGACCCTTCCACCCTCCGTTATTCTTGGTGGTGCCAGGTGCTCTGTCCAGGAGTACATTCCTTCTCCTGGGCTCTGTAACAAGTGCTGGAGGTTTGGGCATGGTGCCCTCAGCTGCTCTGGGACTGACTCTGTCCTTTGTGTGGTGGCGAAGGTCACTCTTAAGTCAGTGCACTTGTCCCCAGGCTCGCTGCCTCAACTGCGGTGAGGCCCATCCAACCTTCTCCCGTGCGTGTGTCTATTACAAGCTTGAAGCAGCCGTCCTCAGCTTGAAACACCGGGAGCGCTTATCTTTTCCTGAGGCGAGGCGTCAGGTTCACCGGCTCCCGCCTTATGCTAATGTCTGTTATGCTCGCGTGTTGCGCTCTTCCTCTCCTCGTCCTTCTCACCTTCCTCAAACTCACAAGTTTCCGGCCTTTGGACCCTGATATGCCCACTGCCCCCTCCTCTGTTCCTTTGAGTTCTGTCCCGAAGGGTCCCCTTCCTGGTCCTCTGTCTGGGTTCCCCTTCTTTCTACCCGGTCTGTCGTGTCTCCTGTGTCTTCTTCCTCGTCTCCCTCCGATCCTCCTTCCATCCTCCTCCTCCATCTATTGACTCTCCCCACCGCCTGTCGGTGCAGGCGATGTCCATCGCTCTCGTAATGGCCGTCGTGTGTGCTCTCGTTCAGCTTCTGTTGAGACACTGGAATCCGTTGACCGGTATGTAGTTGCTGGGACACCGGTCTCTTTAAGTCAGAAGCGTAAGCCTGGCTCCGCTCCTTCCTCCTCCCCGGCGGGTAAGAAGGCTTTGCTTTCTTCCTCGACCCCTACTACTGGCTCTATTGCTCCTTCCCCTCCCATTTCAGTGGTTACGCCCCTGTTCGTGCTATGGAGGTTTCTTTGGCCCCTGCTTCCCTTTCGGTTGCTGCCCTTGCTGCGGTGCGCTCCCCTCTTTCTACTCCCCCCTCTTCCTGCTGCTGTCCTTGACTGCTCCTCTCCGTTGTCTCTTCTTCCTCCTCCTCTGGACCCCGCCCGCCCACCTCTGGTCTGTTCTCCCGCTTCGTTCCCTCCGTCTTTGCTCAGTTTACCCATGCCCCCTGACTTTGCTGACCCTGATCCCGACCCTGTTATTCTTTAACGTGCTATGTTGCTCTTTCGCCTTTGTTTCTTCCTTGTTCTCTCTTGTTGTCCTTTCTGTTCTCGTCGTTGTGTATTCTTCAATGGAACGTTCGAGGTTATTACGCCAATTTCCTCGAACTCCAACTTCTGATTTCGCGGTTTTCGCCCCTTTGTGTCTGTCTCCAGGAGCCGATGCTTGGTGCTCGTCCTGGTCGTTTTCGTGGCTATTCCTTTCTCTTCCCCCCCCCCCCCAGCCATTGCTGGGGCTCATAATTCTTCTGCTCTCTTGATTCGTGCTGATGTTCCCTTTGTTCCTTTACTTTTTCCTTTGCCTCTCCATTGTTCTGCTGCTCGTATCTTTGTGGGGAAATGGTACACAGTTTGTTCCATTTATCTCCCCCCCCCCCCAGTGTCCCGCTTTCTCTTCCTGATTTGAAACACCTCCTGGGCTCCTTGCCGGAGCCTGTGCTCCTGCTGGGTGACTTCAATTGTCGTCATTCTGTTTGGGGTGACGTTTTGACAAATACCCGGGGTCGCCTTCTTGAGTCGTTTCTCCTCTCTTCTTCCTGTCTCTTTTGAATTCTGGTGAGCCCACTCATTTGGATTTTCGGACTCGCACCCTTTCCTGTCTTGATGTTTCTCTCTGCTCTTCTTCTCTTTACTTAGATTTCACGTGGCAGGTTCTTGATGACCTCCATGGTAGTGATCATTTCCCTATCCTTGTTTCCTTTTTCTCTTTCGCCCTTCCCTCTTTTCGTAGGTGGCAGTTTGCTAAAGCGGACTGGAACCTATTTACCCTCAGTGCTGCTGTCTCTGACCTCTCCCTTCTGACTCTCCCTCACTCTCCTCCTTTTTCATGACACTGTCTTTAACGCTGCCCTCCGTTCTGTTCCTCGCTCTTCCTCTCGGGGTCCACGGAAGTGCGTTCCCTGGTGGAACGCGGACTGTGCTCGGGCTGTCCACTGTAAGCGTGCAGCCTGGAAGAGACAGCGCCGTGGGCAGACAACCGATTCTTTTGTTTCGGAAAGCGAGTGCGGTGGCCCGTAGGGCCATCCGTGAATGTTGGACTTCTTGTCTCTACAATTACGTCCGAAAGAACCCTGCCACAGATATGGAAGCGTGTCCGCAAGATAGCGGGTAAGTTCGGGAACGATGTTTCCCCAGTCCTTCACCTCCGTGGTACTCTTGTGGCGGACCCGTTGCAGGTCGGTACCGAACTGAGTTCCCACTTTTCTTCTGTTAGCTCTGGTCTTCATCTTCCCCAATCTTTCCTTCTTCGTAAACCTGTTCTTGAGTCGTCGTTTAGATTTCTGCACTCTTCAACTTTCCTATAACGATCCCTTCTCTCTCTGAACTTTGTTCTGCCCTGGCCGTCTGCGGTTCTACGGCGGCGGGCTCCGATGGTATTCATTATGAGATGCTTCGCCATCTCCCTCCGTGCACGTCTCAGTAAATACCGAGTCTGTATAATCTGATCTGGAAGTCGTCGTCAGTCCCTGAGGACTGGCTCGATGCCGTTGTCCTCCCTGTTCGCAAAGCAGGGTCTCTGGGGAACCTCCCCTAAGGAGTTTCGCCCTATTGGCCTGACAAGTTGTCTGCAAACTGTTTGAACGTATGGTTAACGTTCGTCTGATGTGGTTCCTGGAACACCACCACCTCCTCTCCGCTTCTTAATTTGGTTTCCGTAAGTGCCGCAGCACGACAGATGTCCTGGTGAACTTGGTCTATATTCGTACTGGTTTTGCTGCGAAGACCTCCATTGTTGCCGTCCTTTTTGACCTGGAAAAGGCTTACGACACCACTTGGCGTTATCATATTGTATCCCAGCTTCATTGTTTTGGCCTTCGTGGTAATCTCCCTCTTTCTCCGCAGCTTCCCCTCTCATCGTTCCTTTCGGGTGCGCCTTGGTACCACTCTCTGCCTCTTTTGAGCAATACGAAGGTGTGCCCCAGGGTAGTGTTCTGAGCACTACTCTTTTTGTGGTTGCCCTCAATGGTCTTCTTTCCTCTCTTCCTTCAGGTGTCTTCTCCGCTCTCTATGTCGATGATGTTACCCTTTGCTGTGAGGGTGATGATTCACCTCTCCTTCAGCGCCGGGTTCAACTTGCGATTGATGCCGTGTCGTCTTGGGCCACTGATGACGGCTTCAAGTTCTCTGAATCTAAGACTTGTGCCATGTCTTTGACTCGGAAACGGGTCGTTCTTCGTCCCTCTTTGTCACTTTATGGTCATCCCCTTGAGTACAAAGATTCAGCGAAGCTTTTGGGTTATTCCTTGACACTCGTTTGTCTTGGTCTCCCCATATCTCTTACCTCCGTGTTGAGTGCTCCAAGGCCCTTACCCTCCTTAAAGTATTGTCCCATACTTCTTGGGGAGCGGATAGGCGCACTCTCCTTGCTTTGCATTCCTCTCTCGTCTTGTGTAAGCTCGATTATGGTTGCCCTGCTTACTCTTCTGCTTCTCCTTGTGCTCTTCGTCGTCTTGATGCTTTGCACCATACCGGGCTGCGCGTGAGTTGTGGTGCCTTTCGTTCGACTCCCGTCCTTAGCTTGTATGTTGACACTGGCTTCCTATGTCTTCAGGACCGCCGTGATCGCTACTGTCTTCGCTATCTTGCGCGGTCCTTACAACATCCTTCGTCTCGCCTCTGTCGTGCTTTAACTTTTACCCCTCCTGCGGTTCGTGTTCCTCTTCACCACCTCCCTCTTTCTGTCCGGTTATCTCGCTTACAGGATTCTTTCCGTTCGTGTTTCTAATGTTTCTCCTCGTGTTGTTCGTTCTTTGCCCCCGTGGAGAGTCCCCCTTCCGCAGTACGTCCTTGACCCGTGTCACTAAAGTTTTTACCTCTCCTACGGTTCTAAAACGCCTTTTCCTTGAGCACTTTTCTTCTCACTCCCGCTCCGTTTCTGTCTTCACCGATGGGTCTAAGTCTGCAGACGGTGTTGGCTAATCTGTTGTTTTTCCTGATCGCACTTATGTGTTGCTTAGCTCCGGAGACTAGCATCTTTACAGCGGAGCTTTATGCAATTCTCTATGCTCTTCGTCTCCTGCTTTCTCGTTGTCAGTCTTCCTTTGTGGTTGTTGTTGACTCGTAGTGGCGTCATGGCTCTAGAGTCGTTTAATCTGGTTCATCCAGTAATTGTAGAGATCGAGCATTGGCTGTTTCTTGTTCACAGCAAGTTTAAGTCGGTTTAGTTTTGTTGGGTTCGCAGCCATATTGGTGTGTCTTTAAATGAGCGTGCGGATGCTGCCGCCAAGGAAGCTGTCCGCTCTTGTCCCATCTCTCGTAAAGGTATTCCTTATTGAGACTTTTACCCGGTTATGAATTCCTCCATCCTTACCCGTTGGCAGGCTTCTTGGTCGTCTGTTACTGGTAACAAACTCCATACTGTTAATGTTGTTTCCTCGTGGCCATCCTCCTACCGCCGTAACCGGCGGTGGGAAACTGCTCTGGCGAGTTGCGTATTGGCCATACTCGCTTAACCCATGGTCACTTGATGGAGCGCCGCCCTGCTCCTTATTGTCCTAATTGCATTGTCCCTCTTACGGTCGTGCATGTCCTTCTTGAATGTCCTGACTTCCAGGAGCGTGTGTGTTGTTTCAGACAGTCCTCCGCGGTCGCTTATCCCTCGATAGAATTGTTGTGGACTGATAGTTTTGATATCGTTCGCCTCGTGAGTTTCTGTTGTCGTATTGGGATCCTTGGTGATGTTTAGCGCCCTGTGATTCTTGCGCACATTTGAGGGTGCTACATAGCCTTCCCGGTTTGGTGCATTCCATTGATAAGGAAGTCATTAGTATTATCTCCTGAAACAGTGTTGCCTGATAGACGACCCAAAATGTGTGGGGTGGTGAAAGAAGGAGGCATGAAGTTTTGCAAGGTTTGTGAAATGAATTTATGGAATGTGTAGAGTAAATATATGTTGTGCGACTTAGTATGTGGTGTTGTAAAAGACCTATTGT
>WNGS01010806.1:18482-29689 GCA_020271785.1 Procambarus virginalis
GGTTTCTGAATGAAGTTCTAATTTTCGCCAATGTAGAGTACGCTGCTGTCGTTATCCTATTTATATGTGCCTCAGGAGGTAGATTAGGTGTCACATCCACTCCAGGTCTCTTTCTCGAATCGTTACAGGTAGGCTGTCCCCCTTCATTGTGAACTGTCCCTTTGGTCGCCTATCACCTGATCCTATTTACATAACTTTACATTTACTCGTGTTGAACTCCAGTAGCCATTTCCCTGACCAACTCTGCACCTGTTTAAGTCCTCTTGGAGGATCCTACAATCCTCATCTGTCACAACTCTTCTCATTAATTTTGCGTCATCCGCAAACATTGACATGTAGGATTCCACTCCTGTAAACATATCATTTATGTAAATTAGAAAGAGGATTGGTACCAGCACCGATCCTTGAGGTACTCCACTCGTTACTGTTCGCCAGTCTGACTTCTCGCCCCTTACCATTACCCTCTGGCTCCTTCCTGTTAGGTAGTTCTTCACCCATGCTAGGGTCTTTCCGTTTACTCCTGACTTCCTCTCAAGTTTGTATAGCAGTCTTATGTGCGGCACTGTATCAAAGGCTTTTTGGCAGTCAAGAAATATGCAGTCTGCCCAGCCTTCTCTGTCCTGCCTTATCTTTGTTACTTTATCATAGAATTCTAAAAGGTTTGTTAGGCATGATTTCCCTGTCCAGAACCCACGATGGTGCTTGTTTACAAACCCAATGCTCACACACACAATGTGTGTGTGTGTGTGTGTACTCACCTATTTGTACTCACCTATTTGTGCTTGCGGGGGTTGAGCTTTGGCTCTTTGGTCCCGCCTCTCAACTGTCAATCAAATCAACTGGTGTACAGATTCCCGAGCCTACTGGGCTCTATCATATCTACACTTAAAACTGTGTATGGAGTCAGCCTCCACCACATCACTGCCTAAAGCATTCCATCCGTTAACTACTCTGACACTGAAAAAGTTCCTTCTAACGTCTCTGTGGCTCATGTGGGTACTCAGTTTCCACCTGTGTCCCCTTGTTCGCGTCCCCCCAGTGTTGAATAGTTTGTCCTTGTCTACCCGGTCGATTCCTCTGAGGATTTTGTAGGTTGTGATCATATCTCCCCTTACTCCTCTGTCTTCCAGTGTCGTGTGTGCATTTCCCGCAGCCTTTCCTCGTAACTCATGCCTCTTAGTTCTGGGACTAGTCTAGTGGCATACCTTTGGACTTTTTCCAGCTTCGTCTTGTGCTTGACAAGGTACGGGCTGTGTGTGTGTGTGTGTGTGTGTGTGTGTGTGTGTGTGTGTGTGTGTGTGTGTGTGTGTGTGTGTGTGGGTGGTGTGTGTGTGTGTGTGTGTGTGTGTGTGTGTGTGTGTGTGCTTGTGCGTGTTTCATAGTTTTTTTTACTGGAGCTCTGACTTATAAACCATGTACAATATTCTCATGATTAATGAGTTAATAATTCGGCCTCTATATTTTCGTATCCTAATGAAATTTTATTAACTTTCGACATTTAAACGGTAGAAATTTAATGCAGCTTTCTGGCTAGGTTGAGAATTGCTTAATCCATGAACCCCTCACAGTAGCCCAGCTTATTTTAAAACATTTTAAAGTCACTGTCATTACCAAAAATATATATTTATATATTATTTGTATGCATTTATATACAAAAAACAAAACAAAACCACTGCACATTGCAAATTTTAGAAATGTCACCAGTCAAAAGCAAATTTATCATATCCTTGACTCAGACTCGACGCAGCCGATCAGTGTGAGCAAGAGTAAGGTCTTCGTGGCTAACAACACAGCTTCCACCAGGGACGGTAAGCACTTCTTCCTCCTCCTCATCGTCTATGATAACAAGATATGTATATATATTTATATATATATATATATATATATATATATATATATATATATATATATATATATATATATATATATATATAATATATATATATATATATGCACAGGCCTTCAGTTGCTTCACATTCCAGTAAGTAAATGAAATGTAAGTAATGCCTAAGCATCTGTTCTATTGGGTTTATTTCCTCCCGGGAGCACTTGTAACCAAGTCTGTGAATGGCTACTGTAATGTCTCTGGATATCTTTTTGCCAGGCTTGAAAGAGGAGTTCCCAGTGGCTGGTTCGTACCACATTGCAGTGAATCTTCCTTAAGCTGATTTGGCTCTGTGGCGACGTTTGATAGTTCGGAATATTTTCATCTTGATTTGTTCCTTAATCTGTGAGAAACTTGGAGGTATTTTAACCTTTACAACAGTTAGAGCATTGGTAGTTTTTGCAAATAAAAAGGCAAATAAATGAAAGAGAACGGAAGAAACGCCAGAAGAAATCAATTTAGAATGTAGTCAAAACCCAAGGGCAGCCCCCAAACTAAAACCAAGGACCATCTTCAAAACCAAAAGGGCAGTAGTGGGTCCCACTTATACCTACATTGCCTCACTGGGAAAAGACCACCCAGGATTATATATCAGAGCCAAACCTGACATTAGAGGCCGATTTAGCATATCCACAGCTAACCCAGATATAACTACAAACCTCAGAAGTAAGGAAGACCTAGTTGTACTAAAACCATATGAAAAAAGTCACCGAGATGATAGTAAAACATTTCCCAGATGAAGTCAATGAAAACAGGCTCTTAGGTTCCAGTGACACAAAAGAGAAAAATGTAAGCACGACAATGTGCAAACAAGACAGGTGCTTGAATCATTAAAAGCACCTCAACACTCTGAATGTAGGGATCTGCGGACAATTCAGACTAAGACTATACAGTCCAGAGCCAATGCGCTGTTACTGATGTCAGCATTTTGGCCACCGTAAAGATGCCTGCAGAGGCCCTGAACGAGGTGGAGTATGCAGCGAGTTACGCAACACTGATATTTGCAAAAATCTGGATAAAGAACGCAAACAAACGCAAAATGTTAAAACTGCGGAGGATAAACATGGCACCAGGAACAAACGATATCGAGAAAGGGTAAAACAAATACAAGCCTTCGGATCTACCCAGCAACTCAAAGCTACAACTCCAAGACTGCAATCTACCAGACCCTCAGTTAAAAAGCAGTGGAACACTCCTCGGCAAGTCCGAATAAATGAAAATAAAAGTCAGTAACAGACTAAAGCATCAATTCCTTCCAGACTAAACAAGAACAGGGCCTCGAATAACTGGAGAAAACAAAACATTACTCCACAAGGCAACAACAACCGAACAGATCTGGACAGCAGAATGAATACAGCTGCTATTGCCTCCAAGACATCCCAAGCACGAATGATGATCCCTACATCATCAAGTGCCCCAGTAGCTGGATGTGGCAAAGACACCACGACCCCAACCCAGAATCTCCTCACCTTCCAAGAAAAAGAAAGGCAGCCAAAGGCATATCAAGGGACTACTGTTCCAATGATTATTACCTCCCTGACAGAGACCTTCAGCAAGATGCTTGATAAAGCATTCCAAGCACTGGAACAGATCAACTCTCAGTCAAGGAAGGAAATGTTAACATATGCAGATGAAGAGTCACAATAACGTGGTTGAAAAATGTTGACCAAACTACATGCTAGAAATTAAAGAGACGACGACGTTTCGGTCCGTCCTGGACCGATCAAGTCGATTCAACCATTACCACAATCGACTTCATAATGGTCCAGGACGCACCGAAACGCCGTCGTCGCTTCCATTTCCAGTGTGTGGTTTGGTCAACAAAATGTTATCCTAGTTCAAAAAGCAATTTACTGAACTTATTTCTTCCACATTCCTACAAACCCTATTTAAAATGGTCGACGAGGTAGAAGTCGAAGAAGGTGACAAAACTGAAATGTTTCAGTACCCAATGGTAGTCTTCACTCCATCAAAGAGGATACAAGCCGTCGGGGAAATCAGCACATTAGAGACCACCGTGGACTCAATGAATTCCACTATAACAGAATAATGGACAATCTCTGGATTATACAATGGAATATCCATGGATTAAAAAACAAAGCACAAACACTCAAAGCAGTGCTTCAACATTGGTATTGTTTTACTTCAGGAAAAACTTACCAGGACTGAAAGAAGTATCAATATCCCAGGGTATCAAGGTTATCACTGCCCAGTTGAACAACGAGGCATCAGAGACATTTCAATTCTAGTAACAAATCATATCAATGCCTCGGCAATCACAGACCTGCCTAACTGTGGTAGGACGTCGAAATTATGGGTGTTAATCTTATTGTGAGGAACTCAATGCTGTCCATCTTCAATGTATACAGGAGCCATAGAAAACACGATATCAATCTCTCTGCAATCTTTGAAATAGCAGTCACTACACTTACTATCATCTCGAGTGACTTCAACGTTCATAGTGAATTACTACTTGATTCACCAAGAACCGACGACAACGGAAGACATATTGAACACCTTTTGGATGAAGTGCCTGAAGTCAGTCTGGTTAACTCGATGGAACCAACCCATATTGGTGGAGGGTAGCTGGACCTCACGTTTGTCTCCACCAGTATTTATGAGTTATGTCATTGGTCAGTTAACCATGTTCTGACTAGTGACAACTTTGCTACAAAAACAGTTATTAATACAGCACTACCTCCCAGACCTTCAGCTCCCGAGCCCAGATCGGATTTTATGAAAACAGATTTGACGAAGTTTCAGGAATATATCGAAACTTGCCGGCAAAACTACACTCCTCCTGACAACACCGAAGAAATGGAAAAAGATTTAGCAAATGCAATACACAGAGCAGCAAATCACGCCATCCCCAAGAAGAAAATAATTACCCAACAACATAATGACCATTGGTATTACTGTGATAGGACCAAAGAACTACATAACAGACTAGATTATGCACGAAAGAATTTCAGAAAAGATAGAACCGGAGCTAATCTAGGCCTTCTTCGAGCTGTCCCAGAGCTTGTTCATGAAGAAACAGCAATAATCAAAGAAGAAAAATGGTTCGAGTGTTGTGCCAAGCTAAATCAGCATACATCCTTGGGCGACATCTGGAGGCAAATCAACAGGGCCTAAGGAAAATCGTCTACTTCTCCGCCCCATCATGCACATCCAGTTCGAGAAGCAAAAAGATTAGGAAATCTATTTGCTTCAAGAGTCTGCTCCAATCAACTGCCAGAAGCTACTCTGACTTACCAACAAAGAATGTAAGTAGCAAGATAGACACAAATAGACGATGCTTTAGCCTTACCTGACGAACTAGACTATCCTTTCAATCTGAAAGAACTCAGAAGAGCTACAAAGAAAACCAAAAACACAGACCCAGGTGAGGACAAAATCATTTACAACATGCTGGCCATGCAAGGAGAAAAGGGTGAAGAAGCCTTATTTAATCTCATGAACGGAGTAAGGCTGACAAGAACTCGACCACTCTCTTGTAACAGTGCAATTATAGTTCCCATTCAAAAACCTAAAGACCCTGGAAATCCAAGATCCATCTCATTAACAAGCTGTCTGACCAGACTGCAGAAAGAATGGCTCTTAAACGAATTGAATGGAAAGGTAAACCACTGCACCAAAATATGGTTGCTTTCAGAAAGGTTGTGGGAACCACAGATTGCCTTACCTCCCTCCTGGATTAAATTAATGACAAAACAAAAATCCTTATCTTTCTGGACCTTGAAAAAGCCTTTGAGCTAGCCAATGCTCCAGCTACACTGAGCTGCCTAGTGGATAAAGAAATTAAAGAACACGCTTTTGCCTTTTCCAAGACTTCCAAATGAGCAGATTTTTAAATGAAGTTTGCTCAACAGAGAAGCTAAAGTCAAATTTCAAAGAAAAACATTCTCCTCAAAAAGTCTGGAAAATGGGACTCCGCAGGGAGGAATACTAAGCCTCTTCCTCTCTAACTGTCTCATGAAACAACTTATGAAGCTCTAGTTACCAAGTTTACCATGTTTAGGACTGGCTTTATATTCTCTTTGGGTAACTTGGTAAAGAACAATTGTATGAATGGCATAATATAGAGGGTATTGAAAGGTTATTAAATGAATCATCATAGGCTGCATATGTTCTTGCTTGTGTTCCTAAGGCAGGGCTGCTTGTGTTCCTAAGGCAGGGCTGCTTGTGTTCCTAAGGCAGGGTCATTTAATCCTGTGTCTGCATTGGCTCGGGGTCTTGAAGTGGGTAGAATGTAATTATGTGTTAACTTGTTGTTGACTGCTGATTGATTCAGCAATCAACAGTGGAAAAAATTCACTCCCTAAAGTTCAATGTACAGTTTTATTATAGCCTGACCCTAAGAGATGCATTTCGCTTGCTCTTTTCCACATTATGAGAGGCAGAGGTTAACATTTTACAGCATCCGAAAATATATAACCGGGGTTGATGTCAAGCTCCCCCACTATGGGCTAATAAACCCACTGCAGCTTACCAACCTCCAATGTTTCAATGATAGCTGGGGCAGTATGTTGAATGTTTGGTCGTGTTCAAGAAAATACTAGAGTGTAACCTCGTCTTAATTGGGTGTTGATGATTCTTTGGGTTTGACGGAGAATGCCTCGCCATCATCTAATTTGCTTTTGACGCTTTATCTGTCAATTATTTGAGTATTGCTTGTCAGTATACCTTTGATCATCACCAGAGATATCTTCCCCAGTGTGTATTGACTAGCTCCTTCCGTGTGTGTAATAAGTGAATTACAACAATTTTGTAATTAAACGTAGAATAGAGTAAATATTGAGGTACATACAGACGCAAGATGATTTCATATTTGTAAAAAAATTGCTGTTTGTATTGGAATGTGACGACTGTTAGATATTGTTTGCTTATTAGACATTGATTATAAAAAATGCTTCTCTATATTACGGTAAAGCGACGGTCTCGCGTCGTGCAGGTCAGCGTTCAAATATTCCTTGACCGTCCAAGTGATTGTGCACCATTTCTCCCCGCGACCCCATCCCATGTCCTTACCAATTCCAATTCCCGTTGCCATACAATCGTATTCGCTTGGCGATTTTCCCTGACAAATCCCTCCCTCTCTACAGTACTGCATTACATGAATCAACTGAGATACATTTTGAAACTATTAATTTGCAGCAAACTCTCTCTCTTCCTACTTTGGTCGGCCAGGTCACCTTCGGGTAGAAATCCTGGGGCCACGAGAGTTGAACATCGAGGAAGGGTCTTCTCTCACTATCAGCTGCCTTGTAACGTCAACCTACGGTCCGTCTACGCTGGTCTACTGGTACCATGACACACGCATGATAGACTATGCCTCTGCAAGGGGCGGTATCAAGCTTAAGGTGAGTATCACTTGTCTGAGGGTGAGTATCACTTGCCTGAGGGTGAGTATTATTTGTCTGAGGGTGAGTATTACTTGTCTGAGGGTGAGTATTACTTGCCTGAGGGTGAGTATTACTTGTCTGAGGGTGGGCATTACTTGTCTGAGGGTGGGTATTACTTGTCTGAGGGTGAGTATTACTTGTCTGAGGGTGAGTATTACTTGCCTGAGGGTGAGTATCATTTGTCTGAGGGTGAGTATTACTTGCCTGAGGGTGAGTATTATTTGTCTGAGGGTGAGTATCATTTGTCTGAGGGTGAGTATTACTTGCCTGAGGGTGAGTATCATTTGTCTGAGGGTGAGTATTACTTGCCTGAGGGTGAGTATTATTTGTCTCAGGGTGAGTATCATTTGTCTGAGGGTGAGTATTACTTGCCTGAGGGTGAGTATCATTTGTCTGAGGGTGAGTATTACTTGCCTGAGGGTGAGTATTATTTGTCTGAGGGTGAGTATCACTTGCCTGATGGTGAGTATTACTTGTCTGTGGGTGGGTATTGTTTGTCTGAGGGTGAGTATTACTTGTCTGAGGGTGAGGTCCACATTATATGTGCTTGCATGTGTTTTTTATCCTGATATCACAGTAATCACAGTAATAATTAAATATAACAAATAACATACAAGTGATGACACAGGTAAAATATGAGTACTGTCTATGTCTGTAACAATGACAAGTACTCAATCACTTATCAAATATTGAAGTCAAATGATGGGATCGAATCTTTCGCCCCAGACCTCCTAGGGAACAGGGGTTCGATCCGTAAGTAATGCTTCAATATCGAAGCCTCTAACCACTGTCTACCTCCAAACGTTGTCTATCTCTACCCACAACAGATCGACCACGACACAGGAGAGACCACAGCCAGGTTGGTGGTTGAGAAGGTGGGAGCTGAGGATTCTGGGATGTACTCTTGCGTTCCTGCCGGCTCTCACCCTGCCTCCGTTCGAGTCCAGGTCCACCAAGGTGAGTCCAGGTCCACCAAGGTGAATCCAGGTCCACCAAGGTGAGTCCAGGTCCACCAAGATGAGTCCAGGTCCACCAAGGTGAGTTCAGTTCCACCAAGATGAGTCCAGGTCCACCAAGATGAGTCCAGGTCCACCAAGGTGAGTCCAGGTCTACCAAGGTGAGTCCAGGTCCACCAAGATGAGTCCAGGTTCACCAAGGTGAGTCCAGGTCTACCAAGATGAGTCCAGGTCCACCAAGATGAGTCCAGGTCCACCAAGGTGAGTTCAGTTCCACCAAGATGAGTCCAGGTCCACCAAGGTGAGTCCAGGTCTACCAAGGTGAGTCCAGGTCCACCAAGATGAGTCCAGGTTCACCAAGGTGAATCCAGGTCTACCAAGATGAGTCCAGGTCCACCAAGATGAGGCCAGGTCCATCAAGGTGAGTCCAGGTCCACCAAGATGAGTCCAGGTCTACCTAGGTGAGTCCAGGTCCATCAAGGTGAGTCCATGTACACCAAGGCCATTAAAGAACAATCAAAATTGGTTCAGGTTCTCGAAGGTCAATCTAGGTCGATGAAGGTCATTCCAGGTCAACCATGGAGGGTCCAGACTCACCGAAGTCTGTCCATGCTCACCAAGATAGTCCACCGTAAGTCCACGTCACTTAAGATCAGTCCAACTCTACAAAGGTGAGTTATATATCTTTAATTTTTCGTTTACTAAAGTAATGAAAATATATTATCATGAGAGATAGCTAGAACCAATATGAAAATATAGCACTTTGAAAGGAATGTGTGTACAAAGTGAGTGTCGGAATATGAAGACAGAGTGAAGGAATGGTGCTCATCCACTCGGGAAATTGGAGATCGAACGCCGACATTGCAAAAAGTGAGAGTTTCGCTGTACCGACCTATCAAAGTGGATGAATAAGTTTTTTTTACTCAAGATTTCCTCATTTCTCTTGCCTTGTCTTAGTTTTGCTGGTGGAAGGTGGGCACAGGAGCTGGGGGTGAAGGATTTACCACATTATGGGATATGACTTCCTGCCTTTTCTCCTTCATCACCGTGTCTCCTCAACCAGTTTAGTCATACAACTTTTAAACTTTTTTTTACTGTATTGTCATTTTTTCCTTTTTTGTAATGCCTTATATTCCCTTGTAGTGTTAAATACACTTCTTTGTAGTGTCCACTTTTCTCCTCTTGAGTGCAAATGCCAACTCTTTTACAGGGCTCACTTTTACTACGAGATCCACCTATGAAGCTCTTACTCCGCCTCCTCTGTAGTACCTACACCATCATTACTGAACCGTCTACTCCGCCTCCTCTGTTGTATCTACACCATCAGTATTGTACCGTCTACAACACTTCCTCTGTAGTACATACACCATCAGTACTGTACCGTCTACACCACCTCCTCTGTAGTACCTACACCATCATTACTGTACCGTCTACTCACCTCCTCTGTAGTACCTACACCATCAGTACTGTACCATCTACTCCACTTCCTCTGTAGTACATTCAGAGGAATAAATAATAATCAATGGGTTGTGATCTATATTTAACGAGAAGAAAATATTTTTTCCAGCATTTGAAAATTATCCACGAAGGAAGTTACGAGATTATATAAAATAGTTTATTGGTACTGAGTAAAATAATAAAAATATTATAAAGAGTAATTAAGTAAAGCCCTTTAACCTTATAATAGACAATCATTTGTCGTGTCCCCACTTTAAGTGTTTAGCACTCCTTAAACGTTTGTTTATAAATCTAGTTCTGATTTTTATATATCATAAAATTGAATTTAGAGTAACAAAGTTATAGAACTATAACTGATGAGAGTTTTATATATATCATTTAATAGTTATTTAGAGTTACAAATTACACATTTTATTTACTGACTGTATTGTCTTTCACTCAACAGGAAATCAAGAGGCAGCGATTCAGCAAGCTGGGATGAACGAGACTAGCTCCTCCTCGACGCTTGCTCCTTTCTCCCTTCTATCCCACCTCCTTCTCCTCCTCCTTCTCCTTCTCTACCTCCCTCAAGCCTTCTTCTGTCTCCCCACTTTTCACTCTTGCATGCCTGTCATTTCCTGCCTGCTCCTGTGTTGGTTTGTTTCGCAAGCTACCCTTCCGCTCCTTCACTGTTTTATTTATATTTACAACTTTCTTCTGATTTACTCTAATTCCCACGTTATTCACCTTCTTCACACTCGTGCCTCTCAGTGGCTTCCTTTACACCACTTATCTCTCCCTCCGTGTCTTATATTCAGTGTCTGTACAACATATCTTGTGTCTTCAAGCTTAACTAGCCTCTTATCTATTTGTATTTCTCCTCAACTGGTCGTTTGTTGTGGTACGATCGTATATACTTGCCTCAGTCTCAAGTACAGTTTCCTTTCTTTAATTCTCAGACGCTCCGTTCTGCTTGTCGCAGCGCCATAGTTATTTCCCTATTTCTATCATTTCCCCTCACGATCCCTCTATGCACGTCTCGTGTGCTCATGTGTGCCTCTAATATTGTATTGCAATCTACCTCTTCTCTCACTCTCTCCCGCATCCCGACACTCAGTCGATTCACTTCCTTTCTGGCGCGATCCTTTGCGTCTGAGACTTTTCCTCAGCCTAGTCACTTGTCTCAACACTCCTGCAATATCAAGTGACCTAGAGTGGAGATATTAGAGGTCAGAAGTCTTGACATATAGAGACCCACCCGTCAATATAGATGCGAAGATGTCAACGTACATCTGAAGATGTTAACGTACATCCGAAGATGTCAACGTACATGCGAAGATGTCAATACAGAAGCTAACACGTCAACATAGACGTCAGGATGTCCAAGTAGAGACTAGATGTCACTATGAGAGCGTTGCGTATTAACTAGTCCTGTGTAATTTCAGTGACATAGATGTTCAAGTGTGAGTGGAGCAACAGCGAACTTATGAAGATGTCACATTTTCTCGAACCATAACTGTGTAC
>WNGS01010807.1:0-12365 GCA_020271785.1 Procambarus virginalis
TCTCGCCGGCGCCTGGGATTGAACCCAGGAACCACAGGATTAAAAGTCCAGCGTGCTGTCCGCTCGGCCGACCCGGCATAGAACCAAAATTGAAAGAGTTCAGAGATTTACAGCAGGAGCTAGGTGCCAGAGCTAAGAGGGTTAAGCTATGAGGATAGGCTAATGGAACTAAATCTCAAAACCCTAATGAATAGAAGAAACAGAAGGAATATGATCACAACATACAAGATACTGAAGGAATGTACAAGGTGGGGAAGGATAGCTACTTCAAAATTAGAAAAAAAGTAGGATAAGAGGACATAGGTGGAAGCTGGAAACACAAATATTATCAGGAAGAAAGAGCCAAAGCATCACGACTATATAGCACTTGGAAGGGGTCAGGATAAGGCTTTGGATGGGACGGAGGTAAGAAATGGTGCCTAACCACTTGGACGGTCGGGGAATTGAACATCGACCTGCATGAAGCGAAACCGTCGCTCTACCGTCCAGCCCAAGTGGTTGGACTAAACACAAATGAACCGAAAGAATGTAAAGGAAGTATTCGTACCCTGTACAGCTGGTCAACAAGTGAAATGCACTGAAAGAAGAAGTTGTGGAAGCCACCTCCACCTACAACTTTAATGCCAGATTCCCCCAAAACTTGAATACCAGAATAATTAAATGATAACGCAACAGTTACAACAAGGCCAGTGGGCGGGGCATGGGGAGCTAGAGCTCACTGACCTGTAGTCACGGATAAGGCAGTATTGAGAGGTAAGTCCCTCCACCACTACCATCCACCACTATCATCCACCACCAACTTCTCCACCACCACGACCCAACTCCACCACCACCCATCACCACCACACATCTCCACTACCCACCGCCATCACTACCACCACCACAATCACCCAACTCCACCACCACCACCACCCACCACCCACCACCACCACCCACCCACCACCCACCACCACCACCCACCACCACCACCACCCACCCAACCACCCACCACCACCACCCACCACCACCACCACCACCAACATCATCACTCACCAACAACACAGGGACCCAACGAGGTATGGACTTGAAATTAATGTTTTAGGACTGGGCTAATGGATCGGTTACAACACAGACACACGAGAATCCTAGCACAATATTACCGTGTCCTGGTGGTGAAGGTTGGTGCTGGAGGAGGGAAGTGTTGGAGGGCGAGAATGGTGCTGGAGATTCGTGCTGAAGATGGAGGTGGAGGGTAGTGATGGAGGTGGAGAGTGGTTGCTGGATGTGGTGGTGTGAGAGTGGGCTGGAGGTAGGTGGTGAAGGTTGGGTGCTGGAGGTGGTGGTGGAGAGTGGGCTGGAGGTAGGTGGTGAAGGTTGGGTGCTGGAGGTGGTGGTGGAGAGGGAGGCTGGAGGTAGGTGGTGAAGGTTGGGTGCGGGAGGTGGTGGTGGAGAGTGGGCTGGAGGTAGGTGGTGAAGGTTGGGTGGCTGGAGGTGGTGGTGGAGAGTGGGCTGGAGGTAGGTGGTGAAAGGTTGGGTGCTGGAGGTGGTGGTGGAGAGTGGGCTGGAGGTAGGTGGTGAAGGTTGGTGCTGGAGGTTGTGGTGGAAGAGTGGGCTGGAGGTTAGGTGGTGAAGGTTGGTGCTGGAGGTGGTGGTTTAGGGTATCGTTGGAGGTGGTGGTGTTGGAGGGTGTGTTTGAGGTGGTGAACGAGAGATTTTTCTCCCATTCTCGTCTTCATTACCTTACTGTTGTTGGGATTAAATTCCAGAAACCAATTTGTTGACCACCCCTGAAGTATATCAAAGGCCTCCAGTAACTTCCTGTAGTCCTCCTCTGTTTCTACATCCCGTCATCAGCTTTGCGTCACCTGCAAACATGGACACGCTCGAACTCCCTCCCTCGGGAAGGTCGTTCACAGAAATAAGGACACAGCGACGGTTCCAGGACCGAACCTCGTGGGACTCCACCCTTTACATTTCCTCCAGCTAGAAATCTTGTCTCTCACTGTGACTCTTTGCGTCCTATCCTTTCATGTATTCCCTTCCTGAAGGGAGTACCTAGTTCAGTCTGTTTCCCAGTTATCCCTGATTCTCCATCCTGTGAACTAGCCTTTCTTGACGAACAGTGGCAGATTATTTGTTGACACTCTACGGGTTCTCAAACACCCCTCAGATCCAAGGGGTCCTCAAACACCCCTCAGAACTAAGGGGTCCTCAAACACCCCTCGACGAACTAAGGGGTCCTCAAACACCCCTCAGAAACTAAGGGGTCCTCAAACACCCGTCGGAAACTAAGGGGTCCTCAAACACCCCTCAGAACTAAGGGGTCCTCAAACACCCCTCAGAACTAAGGGGTCCTCAAACACCCCTCAGATCTACGAGTTCTCAAAGCCCATCAGAACTAAACACACTGGGAACATCGTTCTTGCAAGGTTAATCAAAACTTGGGCCAAGTTATACACGAAGCTTCAACACATTTCATGCTCTCAGTCAAACGTAATTCTGTGGGTAAACTTCTGTGATTTTTGCTTCGGCCATCAAGGTAGAGGCTGTTGGCAGTTTTCTCTGTGTTACCTAGGTAAATCCTGGTACTGAGGGAGAGAAGGTGGGGGGGTGGGGGGGAGCGATCTTTTCTACAGGAACTTGGGCTGAAGCTATATGTCCTCGGAACGGAAGCTTGTTGGCAAACTACAAAGTGTGTGTGTGTTTAAGTTGTGTTATTAGAGGGCGGTGAGGTGAACGGGGCGACGGGACTATGAAGGATGTAATAGTCATCTTCCTTGTTAGTCCATCTTCCTTCCTTAGTCATCTTTCTTCTTAGTCATCTTCATTCTTAGTCATCTTTTTTCCTTAGTCACTGTCCTGTCACCTTTACACGTCAGTCATAGATTACTTTTTCTTCTTCGCAAATATCTAAATGAATTATTTTGCGTGTGTGAGCCTTAGCATCGAGGAGACCAGCCACACTACACACTGGTGAAACCCCAGCCACACTACACACTGGTGAACCCCAGCCACACTACCACACTGGTGAAAACCCCAGCCACACTACACCTGGTGGAAACCCCAGCCACACTACACACTGGTGAAACCCCAGCCACACTACACACTGGTCAAACCCCAGCCACACTCACCTACACACTGGATCAAACCCCAGCCACCACATAGCACCTACAATGGCAAACTGGGAACCCCTAGCCACACTACACACTGGTGAAACCCCAGCCACACTACACACTGGTCAAACCCCAGCCACACTACACACTGGCTCAAACCCCTACGCCACACTAACACACTGGTGAACCCCAGCCCACACGTCACACCCCACATACAAGCCTAAGATATCGTTTGCTACTTTGGCCCAATTCTTGTTACATATTGCTTTTAAAAACAGTCGACAAAGTCTGACGATCGCTGCGTCAGCTCCTGGACGTTCCAGCCTCGACCCCGGCACCTGAATATTCATAAGCAACCTTCCCGGAAAGACAATTCTGCTTCAATATTGTACTCAAAGCAGATCATGTTACCCGTTAGAGTATTTCATCGCTCAGATGTCTGAAAATGAATTTAACATTTGAATATCACCAAGTTTCGTACGAGTGCTTCCCTACAACCATAGAGATGCACATACGTAGGTATGAACACGAATGCATTGGTATACCAAGAACATTCGTACGAGTGCTTCACCTATACCTTATCATCACGATTCTTCAGATAATAACGCTACCGACCATCGCTACTTGAAGCGTTAATCCAGAAATTGGCTGTTAACTAATTAGAAACAACGAACTATTTCACATGAGTAACCATTGATCTGTAGCAGCCTATGACTTGAAACTTATAACCACCATTTCTAACGAGCATAAACTTGGGATAATGGACTACGTGAAACCCTTCAGGCACGATGTTAACTACTTTTTAAGATACTCTAACACGGTTTTATCAGACTACATGATTTGCATGGCCACCGTGTTGCAAGCATGAGTTCTACGTAATATGTGCGGCGACTATTCTCTGCTGGTGACTCTTAGCGTTGAAACTAGTGCTGCAAATTGGTTGATTTGGTAGATCACGTGTGGTGAAACTCTCCTCGTTAGCTGACTTATTCTTAAAGAGCAGATAGAATCACAGACATATTGCTAAGTTGATAGCGTGTGTGCCTATTTAGTTAAGTATACACCAAGCACCTCCCTTTCTACTATGACAGTCGGGGTCGTTGCATATTGGATTGACTACCCACTTCATTCTCAGGTATATTTGAATTTGCGCTCACTCTGCCCGCACTGCTGTCCTGATCTACTACAACCTACTATTAGAGAAGAATCTGATCCCGTCCCAAGAGGGTCTGACATCAATTGTATGAGTTGATGATATTACGTTGTCACATCTAATTTGTGTAGTTGATGACAGTGGTGTCTGTGGACGAAGTACGCTCAACATCACGGGTCCAGGTTACTGTTGTCTCGCCTCACTGGTTAGTAAATTCACGCAGATGTATTAATGCATTCAACATGCTATTTACCATCTTTAGTAATTATCATGTCTTGGTGAAGGCAGAGATTCATTCAGTCTTTACTGCTATATAATATATATGATATAGTATAGTATATAATATAGTATATTATATATATTACTACAGTATATTAGCTATACCTTATATATTATATATATATCATCAGGCTATCGGCTCGCAATTAAAGTCCACAACAAAAGCGCAGCTTAGCTTTAATGGATAAGACGGATATATCATGTAGTGCCACTGATGACAATTGCCATCATTTGTGTTTCCGTGTTTTTTACGTCTTGTGGAGAAACCTAATTCTCTGATGCACAGATCCGCACACACGGTCAAATAGTTTATATACTGATTTCAATAATGTATTTACACATTATATACGCACATATCCCGTGACAGCTCTGTAGGCTCAATCCAAGAAATAGCCCGTGCTACCTGGAAATTTTTGTTCTAGTAGCGCATCTAAAACAACAACAACACAACATCGGGGTTGTTGGGTGTAACCAGCTGCACTGACACATGACTCCTGCTGATCAGGAGGACTTGCAACTCAACTCACAGTATCAACTCCTGAGTTAGTGAGTTCCAATTCAAGTCTCACAGTTTTAAGTGCGACAAAAGAGTAATCTAAACACTGCTCTCAACACCCTCGTCCTAAGACTCATACCTAGGGTTTCCCAACGTCAGTAAAACGGTCCTAGTTTAAGTTGGTCTCTACTAACCTACCCAGAGGACCCAAAACAGACAGAAAACGAGCACAGTACGTCACTTCGCCAGCCGCTCCCATATTTCTCGTAACTACGACAATTTTCTATTGCGGTCTTATGTACCGCATACGAGCGAAAAGCGACTTTTTTTTGTAGGAGGAGAGGTGTGTCTCTCGTCGGCAGGTGGAGAGAAAGAGAGTGAGGACGTTGCATCCTCTTAGAGGTTCTATCTGTAGTATGATTCCGGGCTTAGCGTCCACATCGGCGGCCCGGACTCGCACCAGACCTCCTTTTTATTACACAGCAGGACTTACGAACCGAACGCTGCTCCACGTCCAGCCTATCAGGCGTCCCGGTCCACTCCTGTCCATGTATGTGATTTTTCATCATGAAGCGTAACTTTAGTTATGTTTTGCTATTACGACTTGGTCCAGGCTCATTTAACACCACAATAAGGTTAAGCTAATTAATCGAAGTTGACCAGACCACACAATTATGAAGGTAAGAGGCGAGGGATCGACGACGTTTCGTTGTCCGTCCTGGATCCAGTTCTCAAGTCGATCTAATAATCGCGGGGACCATAATAGTTCCATCGCGATTGGATCTATCGCCACTCCACAAGTAGAAATTCGCCCCCGACGAGTGTGCGAATCTGCGTCAACTCTAATTGATTTACTTACGACTCAGACCCTTGTTGGCCGTACGCAACCCTCCCCCGTGCAAGTTAACTACTGCTCAACACTCACCTGTCAAACCCCTGCTACTATGAAGTCACTCCGACTGCTATAAGTATTACGGGACACAACACATAGCCCGTGCTACATGACCATTTCATCCGAGTAGCTAAATCCTAAAAACAACGCATAAGACCTCTTCATGAGGTTATCTTGAATGGATACACCTCAAGTAAGATGAGTAACCGCTACTATAGCTATTAGTCATATAGTCGAGTATACGCATCAATGGTGTTGCGCTGCTTGTTGTTCAATGTTGCAGTATTGAACCACACGGTGTGGATTCGAGGATAAATGTCCCGTGAACCTCACTCGTCACGAGGACACATCCCCACACAGGCCGTCATCAAATATAAATAAAATGAGGAGACGTCCAGTACTCGGCTTTTACCGACAAAATTTTGTGACCTAAGGAACGCGCTCTGAATTAGATCACAGAACGAGAGAACTTGTCAATGGACTTACCGATAAACATTCCTCACAGAGGAAACACCGTGATTCCATAGTCTTGTTTGTAGTTTTTTTACTTCCGCGGAAAGGAACCCTATCGTGAAGGAGGAGAAGAGAGAGGAGGACATGAAGGAACTAGAATGAGGACAGGGAGAGAGGAGAGTGAGAGAGAAGGAGGAGGAGTAGGAGTAGGAGGAGAGGGAATTGAACACGAAGAGAAGGTAGGGCTTCTGGCTGTGTGGATGCTTGTTAATATTCTTGATGCATGTGGGGTGCCGTCGTGGGATTTTAGCGTGGTGAGGAAGAGCGTCTCACGGCCTGCTCCAAGCTTCCTCAGGTCTGGCTTAAGGTCTCCCCTCCTTCTCCTCCTCCTTCTCCTCTAACCCCACCCTCCCCCCCTTGCAACCCCCCTACCCATCTCCTCACAGCCCCCTTCCCCCTCCCCCAACAAGGCTCACAGCGGCGTGATCAACAAAGAGAAACTTCCTCAAGTATCCAACGTTCTAAAAAACAAGCCACACCATAACCCGGAATAACGTGATGTATCAGTAAGAAAAGGAGCAGGTCGGTGGGATCGAACCATCGTTCTGTTCCAAAAGGTTTCCTTGTAGCCACCGTGTTAAAGGTAGGGCACGCTATAGGCTGATTAGCAGTCAACAATCACCTAAATGTACATTTTTAAAGGGAGAGTATACAGCCCTAATCATTTTACACGATTTGCACCTATCTGCTTCCCCCCCCCCCATTACGTGCGAACTCGCGAAATATCAACAGGTATCGACCAGGGACTGGCGCATGGCGGCTTGTAATCTAAAGTCGCAATTAAGTAAAGAAAAAAAAAAGATTAATGCGTCTTGGGGAAACAACTCGAACAGTGAAGTGATTTATGGTGAGTGAGAAGTGGAGGCGAGTGCAGGGGCGCGCCTCTTGTTGTTAATTCTCTCGTATTTATCTCTCTCTTTCTCTCTTTTCATGACCGAGTAATTTTAGCTCATGAAGCGCGCACACACACACACACATGCAAGGTGATCTGATATTTACCCTAAATGAGTCGGATATAAGGGAAGTTAAGTTGGAAGCCCCATTGGGAATGAGTGATCATAGTGTATTGAGCTTTGAGTACCTGGTTGAGCTAGGAATTATCACCTCCAAAAAAGAACTGGGAAACAAAGGGCTGGCATACCGAAAGGGAAATTATGAGGAGATGAATAAATTCCTATGGGATATACATTGGTACACAGAACTCGGAACCAAGTCCGTACAAGACATGATGGACTATGTCACCCAAAAATGTCAGGAGGCTGTAAGCAGGTTTGTCCCAGCCCGACAGGAAAAAACAGAGAAGCGAAGGAAGAATCCGTGGTTTAATAGGGAATGTATGAAAGCAAAGGAGTTGAACAAAAGGGCATGGAGGAACTTCCGTAATAACAGAACACCAGAAAGTAGAGAGAGATACCAGAGAACCAGGAACGAGTATGTCAGTGTGAGAAGAGCAGCTGAGAAAAGGTATGAAAATGATATAGCTAATAAAGCCAAGACTGAACCAAAGCTACTACACAGTCACATCAGGAGGAAGACAACAGTGAAGGAACAGGTGATTAAACTTAGGGTGGGCGAGGACAGGTACACAGAGAATGACAAAGAGGTGTGTGAAGAACTCAACAAAAGGTTCCAGGAGGTCTATACAATAGAACAGGGAGAAGTCACGGCGCTATGAGAGGTGGCAGCAAACCAGGTGACCTTGGAAAGGTTCGAAATTACAAGAGATGAGGTCAAAAGCACCTATTGGAGCTGGATGTGAGAAAAGCTGTTGGGCCGGAAGGAATCTCACCATGGGTATTGAAAGAGTGTGCAGGAGCACTTTGCTTACCACTCTCCATAGTGTATAGTAAGTCACTGGAAACGGGGGACCTACCAGAAATATGGAAGACTGCTAATGTAGTACCAATATACAAAAAGGGTGACAGACAAGAGGCACTGAACTACAGGCCAGTGTCCTTAACTTGTATACCATGCAAGGTGATGGAGAAGATTGTGAGAAAAACCCTAGTAACACATCTAGAGAGAAGAGACTTCGTGACAACCCATCAACATGGGTTCAGGGAGGGTAAATCTTGCCTTACAGGCTTGATAGAATTCTACGATCAGGTGACAAAGATTAAGCAAGAAAGAGAAGGATGGGCGGACTGCATTTTTTTGGACTGTCGGAAAGCCTTTGACACAGTACCCCATAAAGGTTGATGCATAAGCTGGAGAAACAGGCAGGAGTAACTGGTAGGGCGCTCCAGTGGATAAGGGAGTACCTAAGCAATAGGAAGCAGAGAGTTACAGTGAGGGGTGAGACCTCAGAATGGCGTGAAGTCACCAGTGGAGTTCCACAGGGCTCTGTATTCGGACCTATCCTGTTTCTGATATACGTAAATGATCTCCCAGAGGGTATAGACTCATTCCTCTCAATGTTTGCTGACGACGCCAAAATTATGAGAAGGATTAAGACAGAGGAGGACAGCTTGAGGCTTCAAAAAAAACCTGGACAATTCCTGTAAGAATGCTTCTCCTACTTCTTAAATGACTGGAGATGAAAGCAGTTAAGGAACGCAAACTGTTTCACAAGTTGGCTGTATGAAGAACATATGTGACACTTTTCGCATATTCATAACAATCCAGGTTTGAATAACAAGAGGCCACAACAGCTGATGAGAAGTTATGAGGCAAGTGTCACGTGAGGAAATACGAGAGTGGGTCGACACTTCACAGGTTCCTGAGAACAGGAACTATGGAGAGATGACGATGTAGGTCAGGAGAGGAAATCCAGCCGTGTGACGCAAAGGTTAATGAATGTCTCAAGAAGTGATGTGAGGTCAGGGTCAAGTTGGAGAGATTGTTTTTTTTCGTTTTGAAAGGCCATGAAGAATTGTGTTTTTCTTTGGGGAGTTAAAGAAGCTTCTATCCTGATCTTATCTTCCAGACAGGGTATATATATAATATATATATTATATATATATATATATATATATATATATATAGTATATATATATAATGGCAGAGCACCAGAGGCAGGAGGTCAGTGCACCCATCAGAGAGTGAAGATGAAGATATGAAGAGAGTAGAACCTTTATTATTCTAATCCTCGATCTCACCTGGTTCCAGCAGCTGCGATCTGTAGCACTACCTGTGACAGAAGTTGAGTGTTCCCACTACAAAACTCTAAGGGTTTTTAAGTTCTCTTTTTTTATGTAAGAACTCGCCTCCGAGATCTTTCTCTCTTTCTTTGTCCCAGCAACTCCATGTCTCCTCACTCTCCATTTTCAGGCACTCTCTTTCCGTTATCTCTTTCACCCTCCGACAATCATCCACTTTCATAAACTTTCTCCACTCTACTCCTCCACAATGTCCCACCATCCACTCCCGCCAGACTCGCCAATCCACCATCTTAGGAGGGGCAGGGTCGGAAGGCTCACTCCATCACACCCAAGGTGGCCGATGCCATCACAACATCATAGGAAAAAACCCAACAGATCACTTTAGTTTAGTGTGGGTGCAATGGGGGGCGTGGGTGCGTGGGGGACCTTTACCTCCCTCCTCCTCCCCACCCTTCCCTCCCACTCTTCCCTCCCACTTTCCCTCCCCCCTCCCCTCCCTCCTGCGCGTGTCACTGTTGAGGGATGATGGTTCACAACCAGGCGCCGGTCAGTCCGTGTCGTCACAAAGGAGCTCTTGAAGCAGATTATTAACGCCGATACCAAAAAGTCACAAGGGGCCCTTGGAGCGGGTTGGGTGAGTTGGTCTTGTGCTACCTCCCAAGGCTCACACCTCAAGCCCCTCGAGCATCTAAGAAGATAGAGAGAGAGAGAGAGATGAGAAGAGAGCGAGAGAGAGAGAGGGAGAAGAGAGAGGAGGAGAGAGGAAGGAGAGAGACGAGAGGGAGAGAGAGGAGGGAGAGAGGAGGAGAGAGGAGGAGAGAGGGAGAGAGAGAGAGAGAGAGAGGAACTGTGAGAAAGCTGTTTTCCCGCACCAAAGGTTTATCTATTTGGATTTCCATTTTCCTCTTCCCATTCTCTGGGACAGAAAACGTGTTAGGCATTACTGCGATAACTCACATTATTGAAATAATGTATAAAATGTACAATGTTTAAATGTTTACCTCAGGCGTCATAAGTAGTTAGTAGTTAGCGTTAAGTAAATGTCCATAACAATAACTATTTAATCACTCCAAATTGTAATGTTTTGTCCCTGAATGTAATAAAAAGTAAAACTTTAGCATAAATGTAATTTCAAAAAAAATCTTTAAATGACATAAATGTTTTGCGGAAATTAATTACAATAAGAAATACAAAACGTTTACAAAAAAATACATATAGTATCAATTTTAGGTGATTTGAGCTGCTGACAAATGATAATGTATAATATAACGTAAAATAAATAAAAAATGCATTTAAATGAGTTTTTACTCTAACTGATATAATTAACATGAAATATATATATATATATATATATATATATATATAATATATATATATATATAATATATATATATATATATATATATATATATATATGCATGCTAGGTGATAGGGTGAAAGAAAACTCTGAACCAATTTTGTTTCCGCCAACGCCGGGGATCGAACCCGGCAAGTGTGGGCACCCAAAACGCGCTTTTAAGAAACATGTCCCCAAGAGTTATGCTGAAGTCAACGTCAGTCTCGTCATCTGTCACAGGAGCTGTCATCTTAACTGTCCCAAGACCCGTTGATTCCTGTCTGACAGCCGACTGGCTGTCGACCGGGACAGAAGACGACAGGTCCTTGCTCTTACCTCGCTCCCCCCCCCCACCCCCCCGGTCTCTTGCAGTTACAAAGTGTGTCGTCTCTTCCTATAAACAGTGTCTTCACCTCTATTTCTTGGTTGGTAATTAATTTTCTTTGGGATGAGGGAAGGAGGTCACCAAGTGAACCCCTCCTACTCAAGAGGCCAAGACTACAGCACAGTCCCTCCTGTAATTACTCTATTACAGTAATTACTCTTGAACGACTTTTGGCAATTACTCTTGAAAATTACAATCGAGATTTTGACCTGTTTAAGCGAAATAATCGACTGATACAGCGACGAATGACGATAAGACATAACAGAAGCACTTCGCATCAAATACTCGTATCCAGTTATCAAGAGCCAGCTTTCATACAGGTTAGTGCTACCATCAACAAGACCAAGAAATTACTGCCACTCTAACAACCAGGTTTTTCCCCCAACCGACCAATGAAATTGCAAAGCAGATTACCTGGTCTGCTCAACAGGGTATAAGTATCTCTGTTCTCTTCAGTTCCGCTCGGTTATATATATATATATATATATATATATATAATATATATATTATATATATAATATATATATATATATATATTATATTGCTGGATTTGTCCCTTTGCATTCCCCTTTTCCTTTGCCTTTGAGGATGCTAAACTGTATATTAATGAAATGTGTTAGTTCATTATGTGCAAAATAAATTTTAGAGATAAAATTTTTCCTCTACCTTCCAAAGTGAATAAGAAATGAAATTAGAGAGAATTTGTGATATAATCATTTATATACACACAATCACATTCAAAGTATATATATAATCACATACACACATTTATACACATACACACAATCATGTGTGTGTGTGTTGTGTGTGTGGTGTGGTTTTCTGTCTTTCTGTGTGTCTCTCTATTTCTCTCAATGATTGCTCTCTGTCAGTACACCTCTCTGTCAATTTGACCCTCTGTCTGCCTGTAATTTTCTGTTTGTTTTCCTGTGTTAGTTTGTCATTATCTGTCTTTCTGTTTGTGTCTATGGCTCTCTCTCTCTCTCTCTCTCTCTCTCCTCTCCTCTCTCCTCCTCTCTCGTCTCTCTCTCTTTTATCTCTCTCTCTCTCTCTCTCTTATTAATCGTTCCATGTCACTTGTCCTTCATTCTTCAACCATCTGGCTAACCAGTCTCCCA
>WNGS01010808.1:0-10560 GCA_020271785.1 Procambarus virginalis
TCTAGGGTTGCAGTACGTATTTCATCAAGAGTGAGAGCCTTGGGGAATGCATCACAGGTTACAGAGTGTACATATTCCTCGGCAACTTGCTGATGCTTGGTGATGGTGAAACTGTTGGCAGGATGTCGACTGATGTAATCAGCGGGATTGCCTGCACCGGCTTGTATTTCACCGTAAAGTTGTATGGTTGCAGACGAAGAGCCCATCTCTCAAGCGAGCTGGTGGTTTGGATTTGGATTATTGAAGATGGTCTCCAACGGTTTGTGGTCAGTGACTATCGTGGTAAAGGGTGCACCAAGCAGATACACATTGAAGTGTTCACAGCCCCATACAAGAGCAAGAGCTTCCTTCTCTGTCTGACTGTATCGTTGCTCAACATCTGTGAGAGAACGGCTGGCGTAGGCAATACTACTCTTGAATCTGTTGACCAGGTTTGTGTTGGGCTAACACAGCACCTAAACCAACAGGACTAGCATCCACCGTTAACTCAGTGTCCATTGATGGATCAAAGTATGCAGCAGTCGCATTTCTACTAGTGCATCTTTCACAGCATCAAATGCATTTTGCTCGACATCGCTCCAGTACCATGATGCATTTTTCTTCAGGAGCTCACGTAGAGGCTTCGTAATGGTAGCAAAATCTGGAATGAAGCGAGAACAGTAGTTTGCCATTCCCAGAAAACTATGTACTTCAGTGGATGTTGAAGGAGGTGCAGCATTCTTGATATCTGCAACTTTCTTAGGATCTGGAGACAGACCTTTGTCACTAAGTACATGTCCAAAGAATTCAATTTTATGTTGATTGAACTCACACTTTGCTCGGCTTAGCGTCAAATTCTTTTCTCGTAAGCGTTGCAATGTTGCACGAAGAGCTTTGTCGTGTTCAGCTTGGGTACGGCCATAAACAATGATGTCATCAGACATGTTGTCAGCATTAGGTATATCTTGCAATACCTGGCTGATGATGTGCTGGAATACTTCAGCAGCACTGTTAATACCAAAACTCAGGCGCTTGTACCTATACAGACCTCGATGTGTCGTAAACGTTGTGATGAATCGACTCTCATCATCAAGTTCAAGCTGATGATAGCCCTTGTTTAATCTAACTTGCTGAATACAGTTGCACCATTCAAGCGGTATATCATATCATCTACAGTGGGTGTAGGATGGCGTTCACGCATTATTGCCTTGTTGGGAACACGCATGTCTACACAAATGCGTATCTCATCTGGATTCTTCGGCTTTTGGTGGAGTGACAATTGGGCTTACCCATGGTGTTGGGCCTGTTACCGGTTCAATGATATCTAGTTCTATCAGCCTATCCAGTTCGGCATCGACTTTCTTGCGAGTATGGAATGGTTGTCGGCGATGTGGTTGGGCAACTGGAATTACATCTGGGTTGATATGCAGATGTACCTTGCTATCAGTAATAACAACCTATGGATTTAAACCGATCAGAAAATTCAGCAACAATAGCATCAACATTGTTTGCAGATTCCACTGCTACAGCATTAGAAAGCTGAAGTAGCCCCAATTTGGTTGAAGTCTTGTAACTGAGTAAAGACTCCTTTGCATTCCTAACAACATGGAATGTAGTAATGAGCATTGCATTCTTTGACTTAATCTCTGCAGTGAAAGTTCCAATCACTGGTAAGGCTACCTTTGAGAGCATAGGCAGTGCTTTGCCATTAGTTTTCAAGCTTTGGGAATTGTTTTTTTAAATTTTTCATAGTGGCACTCAGCAATGGTGTCAATGTTTGATCCAGTGTCAATGAGAATTTTGAGAAAATGCCAGCAATGTATACTATAGTCTCTGGGTTGTTTGGAAGATCATTCCATTTTGTGATTGATTGTACTCCATAAATATAATCACATTCACTGTCATCTGAGACTGGTTGTAATGAAATGTTGTCTTGTTATTATTAACATTCTTGATTTGAGGTGCAATATTGTGTTTGCCACCTCGACTCCTATGACTTGATCCTCGTACATTGCTTTTATTTATTGATTGTGGTTTCTTTAGTGCGGAACGACACATAGCACCAAAATGATTTAGTTTTCTACACTCATAGCACTTCTTACCTTGTGCAGGACAAACATTATCTTGGGTGTGGGTAGTCTCCTCCACAATTGTAACATTTATTATTGACAACCTCTGATGTGAGTCGTTGTGACTGCTTGAGTCTTGTTCCATGACTCCAGTTGTGATGTGGTTCTCGGCTCAATTTAATGTTAGGTTTGGCATGATATCTTCTATGATCATGGTGTACTCCCTGAACCTTACATACTTCATGACTGTTAGTAACAGTGGCAGAACCGTTGTTGGCACTGCACTCCATGGCACGAGCATCACGTGCAGCATCTTCCATTCGACGAGCCATATCCAGTATCTTGTTAAGAGAACTTTCATCATCAACAAGTTCTAGAGCTCTTCGACGAAGACGTGTAGATGTGCATGTTTCAATTATTTGCTGTTTGATTTCGTTGTCAACATCAGCAAACTCACAGTGGGCTGCTAAACCCTGCAGACGTGTATGGTATTGATCAACAGTTTCATTAGAGAGTTGTTTTGCTCTCCTGAAATGCATAATTTCCATAGCAGTATTTTGCCTTGGTTTGAAATGCTCAGTTAATTTGGCCTTGGCAGTGTCATAATCTTTGGCACCACCAGTGTCTTTCAGTGTATCAAAGATGTCACAAACTCTATCACCTGCATAGTGAAGCAGAAAGGCACGCTTTCTTTCAGCACTTTTGATGTCAGAAACTATCAACAAATTTTCAAACCTTTTAAGCCATTTGACCCACCTCTGTGACAGGTTTGTCTGGTCACAGTCAGGATCAAATGCAGGAAACTGAGGTATATTTGCCATTTTTTACTGAATAAATTTAAACTTATCACTTAAAATGTTCCTCAGAATATATAACACTTACTGCACTGTATATGTTATTTAAGAATTCACTGTAATTACTTTAATTTTGCAAAGCACACAAGCATTTTAATGCAAAAGTTCACAACAGTGCACAACACAGCAGCAACTGACTTCTTACCTAGCCCTTGTGTACATGTGTTGTTCCTACTCACAGCAACACAGCAGTTGTTAGCAGTTGGTACAGCAATTGTCAGCAGTTGGTACAGCAGTTGATACAGCAGTAGGCAGCAGTTGGCAGCAGTAGGCAGCAGTTGGTTCACAGCTTGAAGAATTTTTTTTAGCACGGAGCGTCGTTTCGTAACCAAAACATCAGGTTTTGTACACTGCATCAAAGCGTCGTTTCGTACACAGCGTCGGCAGATTCCTCTCACAGCAACACTCAGCACAGCTTGGGTAGCACACAGCATTGGCCAGCACACAGCAACGGCCAGCACACAGCAACGATCAGCACACAGCAACAGTCAGCACACAGCATGGGGTTGCATACAGCATCGGGTATGGTGCTCAGAGACAGCTTCTCCTTCCTCCTCTGGGCGAAACAGCATGCTCCTTCCTTGTGTTTTGTTGAACAAAATACCTGCGTTCCCAGTTCATCTTCGTCGCCAGTGTGGTGTCTGTGTATAGCTGAGATAGTCTTGGTAGTAAGGTTGATGTAAAGTCATTCCTGGTTACTGACTTTAATACTTAACAGACGATTACATGATAGAGTGGCTCCCAAGCTGGTAGCGTCCTGTATGCTGTTTGTTTACCTTCTCTAGTGGCGTCCAGCCGCCGCACATAGAAAACGGATGGTACCATTTTCTGTGAACATGACAAGCACCACTTCCAAAACCGCCTCCCCCAAAACATCCCAAAAAGTACGGTAAAACTCAATAGGCAGGCCATCCGCACCCGGCACTTTCCCAGAACGAAACGACCAAACCACCTCCCAGAGCTCCATCATAGAGACATCTTGCACCAACGTGGCACACTCCGCTTGCGACAACCCGGGGGAGCACGCGTTCAAAAAAGAATCCGCGAGCACACTATCCCCTTGCACTACCCCATAGACTGCCTCCAACTCCTGCTGCTTGGTAAGCAGAACACCTTCCGTGGTGGAAAGCACAGTCCCATCAGAACGCCGAAGGCCCGTAAGAAGCACGGAACCCCGAGCAGCCTTCTCCCTCCCTAAAAGAAAGGGAGAAAGCCTCTCCCCATCCACCCGCTCAGCGACCCGCGCACGCACTCGAACCCCGTCAGCCAACACCGCACGCAAAGCACAAATACGCTCCTTACACTCAGCAATCTCACTAAAGCAGTCAACCCCAGCATTCAACTGCACATATAAAGCAGACAAACGCGCCTGAAGGAACCGCAGAAGACCAAATCTCCCAGCAGCCTCCCGCTTAGCAACAACCCCAAAAAATCTCCGGCACTCCACCTTACACCACTCCCACCAAACGAACAAAGAGGAAAAATCAGCTTTCCGTGCAACGATGCCAACCCACCAGGCCCGAAACTGCGCACAAATACGCGGACAACTTAACAACCGACAATTTAATTTCCACCACCCAGGCCCCATCCGCACCTGACTCAGGACACCAACCCGGACAACCACCAAACAATGATCCGAGAAAACCACTGGTACCGTGCAAAAATCAAAAACCGAACACTTCCCACCAGAAACATAGAACCGATCTAACTGAGAACTCGCCCCGCGCACAGCGAAAGTAGATTCCAACGAGCCGCCACACAGAACAGCCGCATCGTGAAACCCACACGCACGCGAAACCTCAATTAAAGCGGCCGAAACATGCCGAGGGGGCTGACTAGAGCAGTCCCTCACACACGAAACACAATTAAAATCCCCCCCCAAAAATCAAATCCTGCGTATCATGCCGCAGGTACGGTAAAAGCCCCTCCCGAATAAACAGCTCCCGGTCCTGACGATGCGTCACCCCAGAAGGGCGTACACCAAGAACGGAATCACAACCCCTAAAAACTCCGCCCGCACAAATAACACCCGCCCGTCTTCATCCATTTCCGTGTGAAGCACGGAAATAGATGCCCTCCGTGAAAACAACATCAGCGTTCCCCCAAAGGATGTCTTTGGCGGGTTCAATGCAACATGATACTCAGCACATAGAACCTGCAACACAGACACATCCTTAACATTGTGCTCCTGGATCAGAGCCACATCCACACGCTGCTCCCGAAGCACATCCAGAAGGCCCAATTGGACCGCCAAAGCATTTCAACCACGAACATTTAGAGATGCACAAACAATAGCCGGCGCCATCGAAACCATCAATGACCTCCAGCTCCCTCAGACACCCCAGGGGGCACAAAGCCACCCCCAGCAGAGACGTCGGCATCATCCCGAGGGGCAACCTGCTGTCGCCCTTCCGCCGGAGAAAACCTCTGGAAGCCTGGCGTCTGATCCCGCAGGAGGCGAACAGTTCCGACATCACTCAGCGAAGCACGCCGAGACCCCACCATCACAGACCACGCACCACCGGCGTCCTTCCCCGAGGAGAAAATCTTGCCGCCATCCTGTACAGTATCACACCCGGAATCCATCTCAGACTCAGGAGAAGTCGGAGGAGGCGGGCGGGGATCACCCGAGGCACAACTCCATGAAGCTTCAACTCGTTTGCCAGGGGGTTCTCTACTGCGCGAGCGCCCTCCCGCTACGCGCTTCCGGCGAGGAGCAAGGGAGGCCAAACCCCCAGCTGGAACCTCACCCTCAGGGTGCGCAGAAACCGGACCCGCAATGCAGGCAACAGGAACGCCGGCTCCATCGATGACGCCGCCGGCACCCTCAACGAGTGCATCGCCCACTCCGGAAGGCATCGAGACGACACCCCCAACACCAATCCCATCCTTCGTCGAAACACCAGGAACAGGATGAACCTCCACATCCACCGGACGTGGAAGACGGGAAACAGGAGCAGCCACGTACTCGACCACAGCTGGCACAGGAGACACCACCGGTGCAGACGCAACAGGAGGCACAACCGTCACAGGCGCACCACCAGGTACCACAGCTGCAGGCCCACCACCAGGCACAATAGCCGCAGGAGCAACACCAGGCACAGCAGACGGAGGCGCACAACCAGGCACAGTAGACGCAGGCGGACCATCAGGCACAGCAGTCGCAGGCGCACCTCCAGGCACAACAGTCGCAGGGGCCCCACCAGGCACAAACGGTGCAGGCGCTCCATCAGGCACAATCGTCGCAGGTGCCCCACCAGGCACAACAGTCTCAGGGGCCCCACCAGGTACACCCCCACGCCGAGGACCGTCCAGGGAGGCAACAGGGTCACGGAGGGGGGGGGGGAAATCCCCCACACTGAACACAGAAGCTGACTCCAAACGAGGAACCGCACACCGGGCAGCGTCATGCCCCTCCTCCCCGCAGCGGAAACACGTGCGGGCCTGCCCAGGGTAAAAAACCCGGAGAGGGATACCACAGCATATGACCTTGGACGGAATAGACACTGAGTCGCATATGCAGCGTCCGAGAACCCAGACGGAGGCCCTGCAGCCGCCCGGCACTGAACAAGTTGAACCGATGACGGAGCACCGTCCCATACCGGGCAAACACAGAGGCCAGCTCCACCTCAGGAAACGCCACAGGCACCCCGTGGACACTTACATATGTCAGAGGACCCCACGGATCAGACACAGTGACGGAACATGCCGAACGAGGAATGGGGGTCGGCCGCTCACACCACCGCACCACAAACTGCTCATACCCACTAGCCTGCGCAAATGTCACCGCCACTCTAGTGGGAGAGAATTTCTCCAGACTTAGTAGATCCGTCACGTCCACACCCAGGACATCGATGAGAGCAGTCGCTACCGTTTCCTAGTCCACCGGCCCTGAGAAATCTAAACGGGCAGTATTTGTCCGGTGGATGCGGCCACCACCAGCCGCCGCCATATTGCTGACCCCCGCCCCAGTCAGCTGGCGCCCCACACCAACACAACCACCACCAGTCAGCTCCAGGCGAACACTGGCAGCCAGAGCCCGACGTCCACGCCCTCCAGTGGCAGAGGACGGAATCAAACTCTTGCACATGAGTATCAACTAGATGTTTCCTATGGAACCAACAAGAATGAGATACACAACATTCTCTTGGATCACTTTTTAGATGAAGGAGTAATAGACTCTGACACTCACGAACATTACACTATTGCAGATAAACAGGATTTGGCCACTATGAAACTTAAACTCGAACTTGCCAAGATCGAGCGGGAGCAACAAAAGGAAGCAGGTGCAATCAAGGATCGAGAGGCCGCCTTACTCAAAGAACAACAGGAACGAGAAGCCACCCTATTCCGTGAGCGTGAGCGAGTACAGCTGGAAGTAAAACAACGTCACCTGGAGATGCAACGCGAGCATGAAAAACAGCAAGCGGATCTGGCTCTAGCATGTCGTCGACAAGAACTAGAGTTGGAAACTACAAACCAAGTTCAACGCCAGCAAGCTACCGCCAGTCTTCCAGTAAGTTTCAATGTCTCCCATGCAAGTAAGTAAATGCCACCGTTCGTAGAGACAGAGATTGACGTCTTTTTTACCACCTTTGAGACCCTAGCTAATCAACTTAGCTGGCCTGCCGACCAATGGGCTACCCTTCTCAGAGTGCATCTCACAGGTAGAGCTGCAGTCACCCTCAGTACTTTGGCATCTGAGAATGACTACCAGACCTCAAGCAAGCAGGGTTGGACGCCTACCTTCTCTCCACCGAAAGCTACCGACGAAAATTCCGTGATCACCTAAAGGCAAGTACCACCACCTTTCTAGAATTTGCCAACACCAAAAGGAGATATTTTATGAAATGGCTGGAAGCAGCACAAGTCTCTACCTTTGCAGAACTCGTCAACCTCATGCTAGTTGAATAATTCTTGAGGCGTGTACCTCCTCCCGTCCCTTTATATTTAGCAGATAAAGAAGAGACCGACTACGTAAAATGTGTGAAGTCGGCTGACCCCTACAGCCTCATCCACCGGCTGACACCAGAACCACCTTCCAGTAAGAAGTCTTGGTACAGTTACGAGAAAGTGTGTACAGATCAAGCTAGCTCACAATTGTACTGTAAGTATTGTAGACTCTATGGACATACCATAGATAAATGTGGAAAGTCTCAATACAAAGGTAATACTGAATCCACTAAACCCAAACAGACTCCTTCTAAGTCCGGTAAGCCTGTGATGAATGTTGGCGTTCATGTTAATGATCTTTCTCTCTTCAGTAAACACCTGTATCCTGGAACTATCTCTACCAACGGTTCAGATTCGGAGGGACGGGATTTCAATAATATTGAAATCAGCTGTGCCCAATATCACCTACACTGGGGAAACCGTCTTCCTCACTGACCTCACTGCTACCACTCCTTATCCACTCGCCAGAGTCCACCTGGATTGTCCTTTCGTGACTGGTGAAGTCCAAGTCGCCATCAGGAAAAGCCTTTTCCCATGCCTGGAGTGCAACTTCTCCTGGGCAACGACTTGGCAGAAAACCTGCAACCGACCAACCTGATCGTCATGGACAAACCCCAGGTGTGTACCTCTGTAATGGATAATCCCATCTTTGAGTATGTTCCAGCAAAGGTTCAATAGAGTGATGAAGTTTCTCCTCCGGTTTTGGTGACCACCCGTGCACAAGCTGCACGACCACAACCAGGTGACTCTACTACTACCGCTGTCCCTCAAGACCCTCTGAAACTACCCCGAATCTTACCACGTTGGAGTTCCGTAAGTTACAGAGTGAAGATCTTACCTTAACACCATTATTCTTCCAGGCTGAGACTCAACCTGACAGTATCCCTGGGATCTTCCTAGAGAACGAGTTGCTCTACCGCAGATACAGACCCAGTAAACTGAAGGAGGATGACAATTGGGCCAATGTCGAACAACTAGTGATTCCCGCCAGCCTGCGGCCCACTATTCTACACCTGGCCCACGGAGCACTTTCACACTACGGTTTTAACAAAACCTACCACGGAATCCGACAAGACTACTACTGGCCAGGTATGATTAACAACGTCAAACAGTAAGTCAAACAGTGTCATACATGTCAGATGGCAGGTAAACCGAACATCTCTATCCCCAGAGCACCACTGACACCCATCCAGGTGCCTGCAGAACCTTTCCACAGAACAGACTGTGTCGGTCCTTTACCTCGGACCAGTTCTGGCAACGCCTATATACTAACCATCCTGTGTCCTACCACCAGATTCCCATAGCAGTTCCAGTAAAGAACATTACGTCTGCTACTGTGGTGAAAACTTGTTGAAGATCTTCACCCAGTATGGATTTCCATGGGAGGTTCAGAGTAACTGTGGCACCAACTTCACCAGTGATCTCTTCAAGCGGACACTGGAAGAGTTCAACATCACACAGGTACTGTCCAGCCCCTATCATCCAGCTTCACAGGGTTCTCTTGAGCGTAGTCATCAGACTATTAAAGGACACCTAAAGAAATTTTGCAATGAGACCTCTAAGGATTGGGATAAACAACTTGACCTCATAATGTGTATTTTCAGAAGTCTTCCCAATGAGTCTCTAGGAGTATTTCCTTATGAGATGCTCTACGGACGTAAGTGCCGTACACCTCTCAAAACTTTCAAAGACTCTCTACGGGATGCCACCTTCAGTGAGCATCAGAATGTGCCCCAGTTTCTTCAAAACCTACAACACATTCTAGAGAGGGTACAATAAGTTTGCTAAGGACAATCTATTGAAAGCCAAGAGAGGATGAAGACTCATTACGACCAGAAGAGCAAAGTAAGGAAATTTAACGGGAGACTTCGTATTGGCCTATTTTCCTATCCAGGTTCTCCCTTGCAAAACAGGTTTTCAGGACCTACCGCATCAAGGAGTGCAGAAACAACCACAACTACGTTCTAGAGACTCCAGATAGGCGGCGGAAGACCCAGTTGTGCCACGTCAACCTCCTGAAGCTATGTAACGTACTCCTTCCACTGTGTTAGTAACATCTTCTACCTTAAAGGCCATACGTCCACCGTGAGATCTTCCCTGCTCTCCTCCCCGAAGCACTGACACTGAGTCAGCGCTTTCCAACTCGGAAACTAAATGATCTTCATAATTTTCAGGACAATAATGGTGCGCCTTTACCATGTTCTAATCCATTCTCGCCTTGCCATCTATCACGAAGCCTTTCCTCCTCCATGTCGACGCCCGTGATACCGGAATCGGGGGGCATCCTGATGCAACAACGAGGCGAGGAGGTTCAACCACACCAGAAGAATTACAGCACTATCGAGAAGGAGCTACTCTCCATCGTCCTGAATTTACAGCACTTTGCACCATACTACAAAGTGCTCGGTCTACCACCATCTACTTGGACCACAATCTTCTACGCTTCTTACATCAAGCCAATTCAATAATCAAACGTCTTCTACGATGGGCTTTATATCTACAAGATTCAACCTGGAGATCTTCTACCTCAAGGTTCTGACAAAATCATAGCCGACGCCCTCTAAAGAGTTCATGAGGTAGAGGCAGCTCATACCACTCTACCACCTGAAGACGTAACTTCTTCCGGAACCGCAGGCTTCGGGGAAGAGTTGTGACGATAATCTCTTTGAAGAGAGATTGAGCCTGCTATTCCCTATCCAAGTTAC
>WNGS01010808.1:22428-33799 GCA_020271785.1 Procambarus virginalis
ACCAACAGTCTGACACCAACACAGTTGTGGCAATATCTGACCACATCTTTTTTTAAGTTTCGGCCAATAAAAAGTTTACAGATCTTATGATCATCTGGTATAACCTTGGTCCTCCATCAGGTCATCATAGCATTTGCAATACCTGCTCCCGATACTCTGTTTGCACAACGAGCTGGGTGTTAAACTCACATCCTCTGATGAGGGAGTTCCTGATGGTCTCCATCTTCTCATCAGACATTGATCCTTGAAATAACAACCCGTACTCTCCTCCAAAGTATCGATGGAGTCGGCTGCTTCTGCATAACACTCAGCTAGACTGGGATCAGTACTCTGTAACTTACGCAAGGTCTGGAACTCTACAACTGGAGCGAGCGGGCAAGGAAGTGGTACCTGGCCACATCTTCCAGACCATCTGGGTCAGAATAAATTAGGGCTTTGGCACCGGCCTCACTCTCGACATCCACGTGAGCTATAAATGTATCTTCAAGGTCCACCTCCACCTCCCTGTCTGAAGGGGTCCTGGCCTCGAGAACATCCACCTTGGTAGTAGCAGGACTTACCACATTCTGCTTACCCATGGATCTGGTCACAACACAGGCTGGATAAATGACACCATCATCCTCATCTGGTTGAGCCAGTACTGCATTAGGTTTGTATACATAACAGGACAATCGGTCCCACTAAATTTACATTTATCGAAGTCATTACCTACAATTATATCAATCCCAGGAATGGGCAACTGCTCACTGACTGCTACAGTGCACCAACCTGGTGTAATAGAAGAATTCAGGTTAACCTTAATTAATGGTACACGCTGGATGAGCCCTCCAAGTCCCTGCAATAACACTACCTCTCCAGTGTCTTCTGTGCTAACATCAGTAAGAACACGGCGAGAAATTAAAGACTGGGAAGCACCAGTGTCCCTTAACAACTGGACTGGTTTCCAGGTTCCACTAGTACATAATAGGGTTCCCGAATGTAGGTATGGATCAAATTAGTCATCCACTTGGGCATGACTGAAGCAACATTGGCATTAATGGTTTGCAAACCCCTACTCAATATTAGACCAGTTGGTCTCAACTCTGGGTGCAAAGCATAACATGAATTTACCACATGACCTCTTCTCCTGCAATGCGTGCAATACCTGCTAGTGGTCGGAATAGCCGAACCCACTGCAGGCTTATTCACTACATTACTTAAGGTTGACACCCTGTCGGTTGTTTCTCAGATTTAGGCTTTACAGGAGAAGGGTTAAGGGGAGAAGGTGAAGTAGCTGGTCGAGTCTGGAAAACATGTTGTTTATGAGCATAATGATTAGTTTTAACATTGAAATGATTAATGGGTGCTCTAAAAGGCACTTTAGTAAGTAGTTCACGCTCATCAGCTAGCTTGGCTAATTTTATAAGATCATTGGTTTGTTTATTTTCAGCCATAAACAAAGCTAATTTCTCTGGTAGACATCCCATTACTTCCTCAGTTACTATGAGGTCTCTCAAAGTCTCAAACTCTGTAAATTAAGTGCTTTAATCCATCTGTTAAAGTGATTTAATTTTACTCTTACAAAATCAGAAATAGTCTGGTCCTGTGCTCTTTTTAAACTTCTGAATTTTATTCTATGTGCCTCTGGGATCTGCTGGTAGGCATTTAAAATACTTTGCTGAACAAATTTAAAATCGAAAGAATTCTCAGCAGGCAATGATGCAAATACCTCTTGAGCTTTACCCTTAAATTGTCCTTGTAATATGCTAACCCATTGATCTACAGGCCAATTCATGCTGACTGCTAGTTTCTCAAAATGCAAGAAAAATATTTCTGGATCTTCTTCATTAAACTTAGGCAAATCTACTACACGTTTACTGTACTTAGAGGAACTATTTGTACTCTCTGGATTATTACTAGTGTCACCCAAACCTGCCGCAATCCTCTGCTGTTCTAACCTGTTATTATTTTCAGCCATACTCTGCTGAATTTCGAGTTGTTTAGTCTCATGCTCTGCCAGTTGTACTCGAGCCTCCAACATCTGCTGTTGAGTTACCAACTCAAGTTGTTTTTGCTGGTTCTGCAACTCCAACCTCTCTTTATCTGCTTCCAATTCAAGTTGTTTTTGCTGGTTCTGCAACTCCAACCTCTGCTTGTCTGCTTCCAGCCTAGCCATTTCCAATTTAGTCTCCAACTCCAACTTAAAGATTTCCACCTTGTCAACTGACTCTTCGTCTAACTCTCCCAAACACTCTTCGTCAAGTCTCTCCTCTTCCACCAAATGTGTGACAATAACTCTTAACACTTGAGCTTTCAACATTTTACTGGAAACTGCTAGGTTCAATTTATCAGCCAGCAACAACAAACCAGACTTCTTTAAGTCTTTAATTTTACCAAAATTTGGCTGATCTACCAGCGCAACAACCTGATCCTCCATGGTTGGCTCTATAATCACAACTTACACTTGAAACAACACTGAAAATTATGCTTGGCCCCTGGCACAAGCTGAACACTTACCTCAAATCGTGAAGCGTTGAAAGTTTTCACAGCAGCTCAGATTGAACAGATAATTACACAGGCTTGATTAGGCGTCACTAGATAATCACAGAGTACCTAGGAAGGCAATTGCTATTAATAATTAGCACTGTTAATTGTACAACATTACAGGGAATTAATGGTATAAGATCCCGGACACAGGCCTCCATTTGTTACCACCCTCGAAACTAAATAAGGTTCTTCTCCCAGCAGTGTACATAAAATATTTAATATAGGCCTTTATAATAATAGTCTAGGGGAATAAGATAAAGCACTGCATAAAATGGGGAACAATATATTTATGCTAAGGGGAACAAACATAACAATTAAATGGTACGTAAATATAGCCAGAAATATTTATCAGCATGCAAATTAAAATAAAATCCTTCTCGAGCAATGAGCAATATTAATAGCACTTAAAAAATTTAATTACGAGAATACAATATCATCTGACCAGGAATTAAAAACTTTGAATGACTAAATATACAAATCAAGGACTTAACTTAATACATGTCTACACTCGACCACAGCCACCACGCTACTAACCCACGCGTCTGTCCACAGGCCAAGCGTCTACTAACAAAACAACTAACTATCCACATAACATTGTGGAATTACTAAATATAAATGGTAATACTAAATAACAAGATATTATTAATCTCAAGAGTACACCATTACATTAGTTTATACAATAGCATTTACAGACAAATAAATAGGAGTTATAAATCAAGGTTAAATCATAAACACTCGCTTGACAATACTTTCCCACGCTACTCACATATCCAACCTGATCAACCCCCACAGAGAAACACATGAGAATTGTATCACGAAAGCCTCATACAAATAATATGCAACTCAAGCACACTAATACATGCTATAATATATATCATATAACATACAAAATCTCACATTATACAACTGGATGCTATAATGATTAAAGAATAAGACAATACAGTAATACAATAATTAAGAGTAATGAGAGGATCTTAACAAGATTCGTAACAGAAAGGAGCGGAGGTTTCCACACTGCAGTGTACACTAAGGAAACAAACATAGGAATGTGCCTAAATGCCAACAGTGACTGCCCAGACAGGTACAAGAGGAATGTTGTTAACGCTTATGTCGACCGTGCTCTCAGCCACAGCTCAGAATGGAAGCAAGTCGACGAAGAACTCTGTAGGGTAAGGCAGGTCCTAGTCAACAACGGCTTCCCCAATGGTTTCGTTGAAGACATCATAAGAAGGAAGATGAAACGCCATGCAACCTCTGAAGAGACAACTAACACAACACCAGCAATCAATCAACTGTTGACCATGCTCTCAGCCAGAGCTCAGGATGGAAGCAAGTCGATGAAGAACTCTGTAGGGTAAGGCAGGTCCTAGTCAACAACGGCTTCTCCAATGGTTTAGTTGAAGACATCATAAGAAGGAAGGTGAAACGCCATGCAACCTCTGAAGAGACAACTAACACAACACCAGCAATCAACAGCCAATTATTGCACAACTATATTCTACCCACTTCACGACTCCGCACCAATATAGAAGCATTAAGAAATATGGGCCAATAGGCCCTGTGCAGTTACTTCCATTCTTCCCTTTAATTTACCCAATTTATACCCATTGCACCTTGTTCTGTCTTGTGTTGAAAGTTTGCTCTATCTTGTGTTGAAAGTTTTGTTCACCTCATCCAAAACTGTTGAAACGTATCACCTCACCCAAAAGCGGGTATATAAGATGAAAGCTGTTTAAATGATAACATAGTAGAACTCTATGTTTACAGAGAACACACACGCACACACAAATATATAACAATTACACAATCAGCGTTCGAGAACCTCGTCCAGCTCCTTGGAGGTTGGGTGCGTACCCTGGATACAGCACGCATTTCCCCTCTGAACTGCGACACTGAGGTGCTGGAACAGGAAACTGGCTGCTTGTGGGTCTCTAGTTTTCCCAAGGAGTTCCACACCAACCTCCTTTAAAAACTTGAGTGCACATTTACCTCAGGCGCCCAGAGTCTCAGAGCCTATTGGCACGAACCTGTAACAACGTTCTAGGTCTCTGTACTTGTTGATTTTCTGGGTCTCCCTGAAGGTGGCTGCCCCACCTCCCTCCGCTGAGCTGTAACGTAAATAGGTATCAGCCAATGTAGATGCACAGGTGTAATCCCATACGACCTTTTTACCTTCCCTCCCTTTTATATATATATATTTATATATATATATATATATATATATATATATATATATATATATATATATATATATATATATATATATATATATATATATATATATATATATATATATATATATATATATATATATATATATATATATATATTGTGACGATAATCTCTTTCAAGAGATATTGAGCCTGCTCTTCCCTATCAAAGTTACGACATATCACAAGTACAAGAGGCTACATTCAAGATACGTCCACAAGTAGCACAAAACGTTTTGACCAGGAAGCAAAACGTACCCTGCAAACCCCCTTCACCCCCCACAAGCTGGCTCACCGCCCGTCTTCAACGAGCTAACTACCATACTCCGCCTGCCTGCTTGTGATTGGCTGGTGTCACCTGCACCTGCACCGTCTGGGCTAACTGCAGCCGTCTTCCTCAGAATATTCTTTGTGCTCTTAGAGTTGACATCTCTCCCTGATATACTAAGCTTTGGCTGTCGTATACTAAGAGAGGTAGCAACTTTAGCCAATATTCTCAGCACCTGATTTTTATTGTACTATATCTTTATATTATTGTAATTTCATCTCTAGTAATTATTTACGTTTTCTTGTGTTTTTTGACTTGTTTTAAAAAGTTCACTTAAGCCAAGGGATTGTCTTTATTTATATTTTGCTTTCTAAATTAATTAAAGTTTCATTGTTTATACTTTGTGTTTTGCGTCTTTTCCCTTACCTTACCACAGACAAACAGGCAAGCAGTCTTTTTTTTTTGTAAGTGTGACCAGGCATTGACAGCTGCCATTGGAGGACTGCCGAATATCAACATTCCAACACTTTACCTTCACATACATGGGGGCCTGTCCTAGGAGCTTCACTCAGGTACTGGTACCAGAATGTTAATTTGTGGTAAGCGTACTTGGCTTTAATACACTTGCTTTTCAATATTTTCAATATTCAATTTTATTATTCATATGGTGCTGTGTATTGTGCATTCCGGGAGTAGCATATGGTGAGTGTGAGACAACTTTGGATTACGTGGTGACTGTAGGCCTCAGTCATTCTCTTAATTGGTCATCTCTCCCTCCGTGTTATTACCCGTGTTTACTACCTTATGTCCCTAGGATATTTCTCATATTTTCGGCAGATCATCATATCTGTTCCCTGGTACTGTAGTCTGCCTCCGGGTCAAGAGCACCTAATTTCTTCAATCCGACTATAGGAGGATAAAGAGGGCCATAGTTCCTCTAAGCACGGACTTCGTTGCTGAGTTGGTGAATGTCAGATATGGTGAATGTCAGAATGACATTCAAAAGTGCAAACCAGCAGTTCTCGTCACCAGTTGACACTCGCACCCCTACTCGTCGGTCAGAGATGATGATACTTACTTAGGTAGGGAATTAGCTTTCTTTTTTTCAGAGCACGAAAGTTCGCTAATTCTGTAAGTATCATATTTCATTCAGTGGGAAAAACTTGCTTATGTCCTATAGAGACTCGGCAAGGTATGCCTACATTCTTAGACTACCTAGTTCACTTTTGAAGCAATTAAATGTTTCATTTGTTTTAGAAACTCAGTTTCGCTTACTTAGTAGGATTTTCTTGCCCTTATTCTCCTACAGTGAGTACCGTGTACAAGATTTCCTGCGATCTTGATTCATTAATCATTTACCATCTTTAAGTTAACATTAATTGTTAACGATTCCACAGGATAGGTACCAGTTGCTACGTTGTCCTGTTTCTGACATTCACCATATCACAACAGTATATTCTTTGTACATTTATTTGCTAATTTTCACCATGTTTCGTCTCCAAGCTTTCCGTGCTAATCAAGCAGGTGTAATAGGGAACTTAAGTCTTGCCAAGAGGACCGAATTACAAACTCTTGCACATTTTTTTTTTATTTATATAAGTATACAAACAAACACAAATTACATAGGAACATAACCGTACAATAACCAATACAATAATAATAATAGAAACAACAGAGACAAGTGCATCAACGGTAAATAAGAAGAATACAATAATATAAGTAACAATACATGGAAAACAAAAAAGTGCAAACCTAGCACAAGGAAACAAAGGCCAAACAGTATACATACATAAAAAACATATAACATGGCAAAACAAATTACATAAAATGATAGAAAACTCACACAGGGCATAAATACCATAAAACATACCCTAAACCAATACATAAACTGACGCACACGGAGAAATGGAACACTGTGCCTAAACCCACGCCAACCACACACACAGAAAACAAAGGAGCATAAGTACCATACACCCACCACCAAATCACCCACACATAATCTAAGTAACAAAACAAAACACACGCATACCCACCCACGCCACAACCACAAACCACACAGCAGCCAAGCATACAGTAAATGGTCACAGGCCAAACCGACACACGGCCACAAAATGAACAGTAAAAAACAGCACAGCATAATACCACCCCGGCCTACGCAGGAGCCAAGACCCCTCACAAACCCAGACACCACCACGCGGGGTGGTGGTGTCTGGGACACCACCACGGCGGGGTAACAGACAAACATTCACAACCCCCGCCAAGAACATCCAAGGAAAGGGAGTGCAGCGCAAAACAAAACCTCTAAACCCCCCCCAACCCCACCAAACCCACCACGACACCCAATCCCCACCCAAAACGAGACCCTCACCTACCCACCAAGGCCGGCATCTACCCGAATGCTACCCTACGAACATAGGCAACCGTGAACCACCGACCAAACTCTACCGGAAAAGCTCGCTGCAACCACCACCATGTGAATCGCATACGTCCCCGCAGAAACCCTAAAATTCGAGTAACTCCAAAACTTTCCCTCCTCCCGACCCACACACAAAACACATAATCCGCAACTAAAACACATAAAGATTACACACCCGCCGCGAATAACCCAGAAAATACAAAAATAAAAACAGCAACACATCACCCCGACAACCAGGACCACAAAACACCTCCAGGACATCCCGAAACCAGTCCACCAAACCTTGCAGCCGGCCACAAAAATAAAACACATGCACCTGTGATTCACATAAACCACAATGAAGACACGCCTCAGAATCACGCAGGCCAAGCATACATAACCGCTCATTTGTCGCCAGCGACAAATGCAGAAACTGGAACAACAATTCACGCTGCTGGGGCGCTAAAAACCGTGCCCCCAAACACGACCAGACACTACCCCAATCCCAACACGGGAACAACCCCTCCACTCGAGGCCGCACCCAGGGCAACAACACCCCATACACAGCCTTGCAAGAGAAAGACAGAAAATCAGGAAAACGGCAGAGCTCCCGAAGAATCCCCACGGCCCACGAATAAACAGAGGGGGTAGACAAAGCCACCTCCTGAGGCTCCCCCAAATCAACCAAATAGCTAAACCGAAGCGAGCAGAAAAAAACACCCAGCGTATTTAAACCACCGCCGAGCACTAGCCCTCGCCGCAACGAGACCCAGAAAAGGGCTTTGGCCTTTGTGAAGACGTCCGGAACGCCAACACCTCCCTCTCGCACCCCTAACACCAACGTCGAACGGCGCACCGGTTGATAACGCCCACACCACACATATTTGAACACAACTCTCTCCAAAAGCAAGGCCTTGCGACGATCTAACGGAAACAACGAGCCATAACCAGACACGCGACAAGACCTTACACGCAACCAGCAGGCTCCTCTGATATATCGTCAGAGGACGACGCGACAAAAGGCCAACCGCAACTCCAACCGACCGAGAGACAACCTCCCAATTCCACTCCAAGGACCGGTCATAGGAGGCAAACCAAGTAACCCAGAGAACTCGAAGCGAGGAGACCACCGGAAACCACGACCGATCCCACACCAGGCGGGAGGCCCACTCACCGATCCCCATCAACCCCGACTTCGCCCGATTGAGAACAGCCCCCGTAGCGGACTCAAACCGGAGAAGAACATCCTGCACAGCCCCCACAGAACCCTCCGAAGTCACAAACAGCACGGTGTCGTCAGCATACCCGCAAACGGGTAGCCGAAACCCGAACGGCAGACAAGGCGGCACAATCAAAGGACACGCCTTCACCGTCCTAAATAGAGGTTCCTGAAAAAGCACATATAACAGCATGGACATCGGACACCCTGACGAACTGAACGGCAAATACGGAAAAAAGAACTAAAAACCCATTCACACACACACGACTGCGACTCCGGACATACAACAACGGACCCACCCTATAAACACCCACGGAAAACCAAGCCTCTCCATAGCACTGAAAACAAACACTAAAGACACCCGATCGAATGCTTTGGACCAGTCCAGGCTGATCATAGCCGCCGAAAGCCGATACTCGGACGCATAGAGAATCACGTCACGAAACAAAGCGTTGCAATTCATCAGGGCACGGCCAGGCACACCGAAAAATTGCTCTATAGAGACCACCGACTCAATGACACCCCGACAGCGACGCACCAGAGCCATCGAAAAAGTTTTATAGTCTACATTTATCAACGTAATCGGCCTCCCATTAGAAAACAACTGCAAGTCGCCCTGCTTTGGGAGTAGCCTCACGATCCCGTCACAAAAAGAATCAGGCAGAGCACCCAAACGCAAACACGCCAGCACTGTGGTGTCTGTGTATAGCTGAGATAGTCTTGGTAGTAAGGTTGATGTAAAGTCATTCCTGGTTACTGACTTTAATACTTAACAGACGATTACATGATAGAGTAGCTCCCAAGCTGGTAGCGTCCTGTATGCTGTTGTTTACCTTCTCTAGTGGCGTCCAGCCGCCGCACATAGAAAACGGATGGTACCATTTTCTGTGAACATGACATCCCTCCTTTTCTTTAAAAAGAATGAATACAGGATGTCTACCATGCTTGTAGCACAAAGCAAAGTTATTGACACAAAGTAAGTTATTAACATATCAAGAGATATTGCATACATTTAACATTAATTAAACACACAAAGAATTTAAACAATCTTTACCACAAAGATTTCAATGTTAAAATACATATGCAATTGAAAGAAACTGTAATACAAAGTTACAAAATATTGAATGAGAGATCTGCATTATTCAAACAATATTAAATTTAGTTTAGCATAACAAGTAAATACTTTGCATTACATAGGAACACAATTAATCATCATATCGTGTAGGGCGTTTAACATGACGTTTGGACGAGAGTCCTTAAATACAAAAATATCCCTCGATGAATTGTTTATCGAGTTATAACTCATTTTTTCTTTTTCTTTTGCACGACTTTGCACTTCATCATTTTCTACACTAGTTGGAATCACTTTGAAATAAGCCATATTACGTGTTATACTATGATCTCTATTACTCGCTGTTACCATAGTTCCTTTTACACTAATCACTTTATATGGTTTTGTATCATACGGCATATCTAGCTTTCCCTCTTTTTTCTTTTTAACGAGAACAGTATCTCCAACCTTTATGAATTGTTCCTTTGCACGTTGATCATGAGCAATTTTCATTTTGCCCTTGGCTAGTGCATCCTTCTGAGCGAGACGTTTATCCGTTACCTTGGCTGGCATGACAGGTAGTGCGATTCTCATAGGACGTCCAAATAAAAGTTCGCCAGGCGACTTGCCCAGTGTTCCATGCGGTGTTGCACGGTAGTTCCTGAGAAAAGCATACATAGCTTGTTTCCAGGATCGTCCTTCGGCATGAGCACAGCGTACAGCTTTCATGAGAGGTTGCATGAATCTCTCTACTTCTCCATTTGCTTGAGGATGTAGTGGCATCACACGGCGGTGTTTGAATCCAATATGCTCAGCAAAGTTGACAAAGTCTTGTCCATTAAATGGCGGTCCATTGTCCGTCTTGACAACTTCAGGAATGCCAAAGTTTGAAAAGATCTTGTCGAGTTTCGGGATGACAGCCTTTGCAGATGTGGAAGTGATGATTTCTACTTCTGGATAACGTGAGTGATCATCAATGACTACCATCAAGTACTCTCCAGTTGGTAGCGGTCCACAGAAATCCATCGATACTTCCATCCATGGTGCAGCAGGTAGTGGTGAAGGTTGTAGAGGTGTTGGTCTTGAAGTATCCACTGCAGCTTGGCAAGGGACACAGGCATCATGCATGTCCTTAGCTTGACGATCAATGCCAGGAAACCACACCTTTTCTCGTAGCAGCTGTTTGGTCCTTACAAGACCTTGGTGTCCTTGATGTGCAAGCTTCAGAGCACGTTGCTGGAGAACAGCTGGAATGACGATACGAGTACCTCGCAGCACGGTGTCGCGTTGTTGCGTAACACTTAATTCTGTCTGGATGCGTTCAAGTGCTTTGAATGCATCTTGGTCAACTCCTGAGGGTGGGATGCGTGGAAACTTTTTCTTAGTCAATGCATCCACTGTTGCTTGCAGAGTTGGGTCCTCTAGGGTTGCAGTACGGATTTCATCAAGAGTGAGAGCCTTAGGGACTGCATCACAGGTTACAGAGTGTACATATTCCTCGGCAACTTGCTGATGCTTGGTGATGGTGAAACTGTTGGCAGGATGTCGACTGATGTAATCAGCGGGATTGCCTGCACCTGGCTTGTATTTCACCGTAAAGTTGTATGGTTGCAGACGAAGAGCCCATCTCTCAATGCGAGCTGGTGGTTGGACTTTGGATTCTTGAAGGATGGTCTCCACGGTTTGTGGTCCAGTGACTATC
>WNGS01010808.1:41319-59560 GCA_020271785.1 Procambarus virginalis
TTCTTCTCTTTACTTAGATTTCAATTTGCAGGTTCTTGATGACCTCCATGGTAGTGATCATTCCCTATCCTTGTTTCTTTTTTCTCTTTCGCCTTCCCTCTCTTTTCCTAGGTGCAGTTTGCTAAGCGGACTGGAACCTATTTACCCTCAGTGCTGCTCTCTCTGACCTCTCCCTTCTGCCTCTCCCTCGCGCTCTCCTCCTTTTTCATGACACAGTCTTCGACGCTGCCCTCCGCTCTATTCCTCGCTCTTCCTCTCGGTCCACGGAAGTGCGTTTCCTGGTGGAATGCGGACTGTGCTCGGGCTGTTCGCTGTAAGCGTGCAGCCTGGAAGAGGAACCGCCGTCGGCAGACGACCGATTCTTTTCTTTTCTTTCGGAAAGCGAGTGCGGTGGCCCGTAGGGCCATCCGTACGGCTAAGCGTGAATGTTGGGCTTCTTATGTATCCACAATTACGTCCGAAACTCCCCCGCCACAGATCTGGAAGCGTATCCGCAAGATAGCGGGTAAGTTCGTTCCCGATGTTTCCCCGGTCCTTCACCTCCATGGTACTCTTGTGGCAGACCCGTTGCAGGTCGCTACCGAACTGGGTTCTCACTTTTCTTCTGTTAGCTCTGGTCTTCATCTTCCCCAATCTTTCCTTCTTCGTAAACCTGTCCTTGAGTCTCGTCCTTTAGATTTCTGCACTCGTCTTCGACTTTCCTATAACGATCCCTTCTCTCTCTCTGAACTTCGTTCTGCCCTGGCCCTCTGCGGTTCTACGGCGGCGGGCTCCGATGGTATTCATTATGAGATGCTTCGCCATCTCCCTCCGTGCACGTCTCGGTATTTACTGAGTCTGTATAATCGGATCTGGGAGTCGTCGTCAGTCCCTGAGGACTGGCTCGATGCCGTTGTCCTCCCTGTTCGCAAACCAGGGTCTCTGGGAACTTCCCCTAAGGACTTTCGCCCTATTGCCCTCACAAGTTGTGTCTGCAAACTCTTTGAACGTATGGTTAACGTTCGTCTGATGTGGTTCCTGGAACACCATCACCTCCTCTCCCCTTCTCAATTTGGTTTCCGCAAGTGCCGCAGCACAACAGATGTCCTGGTGAACTTGGAGGTCTATATTCGTACTGCTTTTGCTGCGAGGACCTCCGTTGTTGCCGTCCTTTTTGACCTGGAAAAGGCTTACGACACCACTTGGCGATATCATATTCTATCCCAGCTTCATTCTTTTGGCCTTCGTGGTCATCTCCCTCTCTTTCTCCGCAGCTTCCTCTCTCGTCGTTCCTTTCGGGTGCGCCTTGGTACCGCTCTCTCTGCCTCTTTTCAGCAATACGAAGGTGTGCCCCAGGGTAGTGTTCTGAGCACTACTCTCTTTCTGGTTGCCCTCAATGGTCTTCTTTCCTCTCTTCCTTCAGGTGTCTTTTCCGCTCTCTATGTCGATGATCTTACCCTTTGCTGTCAGGGTGATGATTCGCCTCTCCTTCAGTGCTGGCTTCAACTTGCGATTGATGCCATGGCGTCTTGGGCCACCGATCATGGCTTCAAGTTCTCTACTTCTAAGACTTGTGCCATGTCTTTTACTCGGAAACGGGTCGTACTTCGTCCCTCTTTGTCACTTTATGGTCATCCCCTTGAGTACAAAGATTCCGCGAAGCTTTTGGGGTTATTCCTTGACACTCGTTTGTCTTGGTCTCCCCATATTTCTTACCTCCGTGTTGAGTGCTCCAAGGCCCTTACCCTCCTTCGAGTATTGTCCCATACTTCTTGGGGAGCGGATAGGCACACTCTCCTTGCTTTGCATTCCTCTCTTGTCCTGTCTAAGCTCGATTTTGGTTGCCCTGCTTACTCTTCTGCTTCTCCTTCTGCTCTTCGCCGTGTTGATGCTTTGCACCATACCGGGCTGCCCCTCAGTTCTGGTGCCTTTTGTTCGACTCCCGTCCTTAGCTTGTATGTTGACACTGGCTTCCTATCTCTCCAGGACCTCCGTGATCGCTACTGTCTTCGCTATCTTGCACGGTCCTTGCAACATCCTTCCTCTCTCTTCTGTCGTGCTTTAACTTTTACCCCTCTTGCGGTTCCTGTTCCTCTTCATCACCTCCCTCTTTCTGTCCGGTTATCTCGCTTACAGGATTCTCTTTCCGTTCGTGTTTCTAATGTTTCTCCTCGTGTTATTCCTTCTTTGCCCCCGTGGAGAGTCCCCCTTTCGCAGTTTTGTACGTCCTTGACCCGCGTCACTAAAGCTTTTACCCCTCCTACGGTTCTAAAACGCCTTTTCCTTGAGCACGTTTCTTCTCACTCCCGCTCTGTTTCTGTCTTCACCGATGGGTCTAAGTCTGCGGACGGTGTTGGCTACTTTGTTGTTTTTCCTGATCGCACTTATATGTGTCGCTTACCTCCGGAGACTAGCATCTTTACGGCGGAGCTTTATGCTATTCTCTATGCTCTTCGTCTCCTGCTTTCTCGTTGTCAGTCTTGTTTTGTGGTTGTTGTTGACTCTCGTAGTGCCCTCATGGCTCTCGGGTCCTTTAATCCGGTTCATCCAGTAGTTGTCAAGATCCAGCATTGGCTGTTTCTTGTTCACAGTAAGTTTAAGTCGGTTGAGTTTTGTTCAGTTCCCAGCCATAATGGTGTGTCTTTAAATGAGCGTGCGGATGCTGCCGCCAAGGAAGCTGTCTGCTCTTGTCCCATCTCTCGTAAAGGTATTCCTTATTCCAACTTTTACCCGGTTATCCATTCCTCCATCCTTACCCATTGGCAGGCTTCTCGGTCGTCTGTTACTGGTAACAAACTCCGTACTCTTAAATGTTGTGTTTCCTCGTGGCCATTCTGCTACCACCGTAACCGGCGTTGGGAAACTGTTCTGGCGAGGTTGCGTATTGGCCATACTCGCTTAACCCACGGTCACTTGATGGAGCGCCGCCCTGCTCCTTATTGTCCTAATTGCATTGTCCCTCTTACGGTCGTGCATGTCCTTCTTGAATGTCCTGACTTCCGGGACGAGCGTATGTCTTGCTTTCCGACCGCCCCTCGCGGTCACTTGTCCCTCAATAGAATTCTTGGTGACTCAGATACTTTTGATATTGTTCGCCTTATGAGTTTTTGTTCTCGTATTGGCATCCTTGGTGCTATTTAGCGATTATTCTCTGATTATTCCGATAATTATTCCGCACATTTGATGGTGCTACATAGCCTTCCCGGTTTGGTGCCTTCTTTTGATAATTACTTACTTACTTTCTTGACTCAGGCGCAAAAATTAATATTGTCAAGCTCTCAGATCTCAGAGACATTGCAAGTAAGCACCCTACTCCAGTAAGAAAGTCACCCATACCTTTTCTAAGTGGTGTTTCAGGAAATACAGTAAAGGTTCTGGGAGAATTTGACCTTCCACTCAAATTAGATGACATCACGCTTTCTATAACTTGTTTAGTTGTTGACTATATCCATTTTCCTGGCAACATTCTCCTAGGTATGTTCACCATGATTGATGAGAATATCGCATTGTTTTCCCATCGTTGGAATATTCGTATCAAAGACCACATCATACCCTTGTGTAACATGTATCAACAGGGCTATGAGTTCAACCTTCAATCAAATTACGTTAATTTTGTCGACACCCGACTTGCTAGTGTAAGTTTGTCAGATTCTTCTTGCGGTAGTATACCTGGGAAAACAGGCACTCGTTTGAAGCATCGTAGTTGTGCAGTTGTTAAGGAGAGTGAGTATCGAGACTTTCTGGAAGGGGGCGCCCTAACGGATTTTCGTTCTCTTGCTCATCAAGCAGCTTTCATCTCTGAAGTCAGTGGTTCAACAGCTACTGAGACTGTGCTGCACTCTCATTCTCTCACCAGAGTAAAAGTTAAGGTTTAGGGAGTGCCTGAGTTATTGGATGTCATTGGGGAAAGTGATACCTGTAAAGTGAACGGTATGTTTGTTGAACCCTCCTGGCACACAGTGCAGGATGGTACCATTACTCTGTATATTGCAAACACTAGTAATGCTGACATTCATCTCCAGTTTGGCACCCATGTTGTAGATTTTGCCCATATCTCATTACCGGTGCAAGTGGTGGTATGTTCTCCATGGAACATACTGTTCCATAAAATTTCCCTTGAACAAGGAACTATACCATTTTATGTACCAGCTTACCAATTACCCCATTCTCAGAGAGCACGAGCTGATAGGCTCATAGAGGAAGTGTTACAGTGATGTAATTGAGTCGAGTAATTCGCCATGGAACGCCCCATTGATACTTGTACCAAAGCGAGATGGTACTTGAACACCTGTAATCAATTATCGGAAGCTTAACAGAGTAACTATACCTGATCGTTTCCCACTTCCAGTCCTAAATGATTTATTGCAAAGTATTGGTCGAAACAAAGTATTCTCAATTTGTTGCAGGGATTCTGGCATATCCCCCTTGATGAGGAAAGTAAACACTTTACAGCCTTTAGTACTCCCAATGGTCATTTCCATTTCAAAAGAATGCCATTTGGTTTGCGAAGTAGTCCAATTACCTTTTCACGGCTCATGACGAATCTATTTCGTAGATTGATAGGAAGTACTCTTCTAGTATACCTTGATGATCTCATAATCATGTTGCAAGATGTTCAGACTCATTTTCAGAATCTTGAGAAAGTACGGGCAAAGCTCACAGAAGCTAATTTAAAAATAAAACTTGCAAAATGTTAATTTTGAAAGGAGAATATTAATTTCCTAGGTCATACAGTTACACCTTCAGGCATTACATTGAATGAATCCAAAATTATTGCTGCCCGTGATTTTCCAACGCCTCGTACCACAGAAACCGTAAGACAGTTCATAGGTCTTGTAGGATTTTATCTTTCGTTTATTGCTGGATTCTCTATTATAGCTGCTCCACTTTACAAGTTGCAAAGAAAAGATGAACCCTTTGTTTGGGAAGAAGCCAGGTGATCTCGTCACCTGTTCTTAGGTACCCAGATTTTTCTAAACCTTTTTCGTTGGTTACAGATGCTAGTGACATTGGCTTAGGAGCTGCATTACTTCAAACAGAAGGTCACAGAGATCATGCAATAGCTTATGCAAGCCGTACATTGTCTAAAGAAGAGAAAATTTATAGTGCAACAGAACGTGAAGCTTTTGCAGTTGTTTGGGTGCTTAAACATATCAGGGATACAATTTATAATTACCCAGTTCATGTTCTTACAAATCACCAGCCATTAATTCCTTTGTTCAATATATACTTTGTTCAGAATAAGAATCCTGTTGGAAAGTTTGCTAGATAATTGCTCATAACTGAAGAGTTCAATCCCACATTTGGTTATATTCTAGGAAAACTAAATATTGTTGCTGATGCGTTTTCTCGACACGTAGCTGCAAATCAGTTAAATTACCCAGCATTGGATGCTATAGTAGTCGAGACGGAACAGAGACAAGACCCCATATGGGCACCCATCATTAAGTTTTTGACCAAGCAAGACACTTGCCCGATTCACAAACCTCCAGTACCATTGAAAGAGTTAGTGATTTTAGACAATTTGCTGTGAAGAGTAGTAAAGCTAGGGACAGCACTGAGAAAATGTTGTCAGTTAGTTGTTCCACCTGTCTTGGTACCAACCGTCTTAAAAATTATCCATGATGCTCCTGCAAGTGCACATCCAGGAAAGGATCGTACACTCCAACAAGGTCGATCAAAGTATTTTTAACCCAAAATGGCTAAGGAGATTGCTCATTATGTTGACAGATGTTTAACCTGCTTACAGCACAAGGGACATGTAGCAGGACCTAATCCAATTCATGTGTATCCAACAACTAAAGCTCCTTGGGAATGAGTATCGATGGATTTGTTGACAAATTTTGCGGAAAACATGAAAAGGGAACAAACGCTTGTAATGGCTGATAATTTTTCCACGGTATTACGAACTAGTTCCGATCCCGAACAAAACAGCAGAAACTATAGCCAGTGCATTCCATGACCAAATAATTTGTAGATATAGTATGCCTAAAGTAATCTTTTCAGATAATGGTCCAGAATTCAGTAACAGTATTTTAACTAGCTTGTGCGATTTATATAACATTAAAAAAATGTAGTATTATGCCATATCACCTAGCAAGTAATGGGTTAGCAGAACATACTAAAAGGAAATTGTTAGATGCCTTGGGAGTCACAGTGAATTTTGATAACAGCAATTGGGACAAATTTATACCCTTAATTCAGTGTGCCATAAATTCTTCAATTAATGTTTCTACAGGTGACACTCCTCATGCTATTCTTTATGGTGTTTCTCGCTATCTCTATCTCGCTATTCGCTATCGCTTGCTATCTCACAATTCACCCAGAACTATTGTACCATATCATCTCACCCAAATGCGAGTATATGTATGGATATGTGTTCACAGGTTACAGTTGTGTGTGTAAACTAAAGTCTTTGAAAATGTAATATGTTATTACAAAACGCGTTCAGGCGTTGCGTCAGACTAGAAATAAAAATGAATTTTGGAGAATTGATTTTTCAATTACCATCGACAGTGAAAAGAAACATAAGAATTAGTGAGAAAATTCATGTTAGAATTATTAATCTTACCTTTTCGGTCATATTTAACAACATATGTTTACAAGAGAGCTGCTACTAAAATATACTAATATATATATATATATATATATATATATATATATATATATATATATATATATATATATATATATATATATATATTGTGATGATAATCTCTTCCAAGAGATTTAGCCTGCTCTTCCCTTCCTTCATCACGTTCCACAATATATTCAAGATACGTTTTACAGTGCTTAAACGTATATCAAGACCAGCCACACACCTGCAAACTCCCCCTCCCCCCATTCCTGCACACCTGGTCGCCCACCGACCCGCCAACTGCTACTCCCAGTCTGGAACTACCGACTTGCCGGCCGTCCGGCATTCTCATTGGCCGTTCGAGAACACGCCACTTCAGTCCTTCACCAACCACGTTACTCGCCAAGGCAACGTCGGGGTCGACTGGCAGCAATACAGTCAGAATATCTCGTGCTCTCACGCAATGAACACCTAGTTGACTCACCTCGTGTGATCAAATAGAAGCTTATAGCTAGCGCATATATTCCCAGCACCATTTCTTTATTATTCATTATTGTATGTCCTCCATGTCCCAATGTTCACTTAAATTCATTCTTTTTTATGTTACTTTCACTTGTTGACTTGCACTTTGATCAGCCAAGGAATTGTCTTTATTTTACTTTGTTTTCTAGAATAATTAAATTTAATTCTTTATCTTTTGTGTTTAGTGTGTCTTACCTTACCTTACCACAGATTATCAGACAAGCAGTCATTCTTTTTTTTTCTTTTTTTTATAACTTACATATATGTGGCCCAGCATTGACATCTGCCATTGGAAGACTGCAGAACACCATTTTCAACACGTTACCGTCACATATATTTGGGGGCCTGTCCTAGGAGCTGCACTCAGGTATTGGTAATTTGTGGTAAGCTTACTTGGCTTTATTCCCTTGCTTTCAATATTTTGTACTAATCACTTTTATTGTTCATATGGTGCTGTGTCTATTGTGCATTACGGGAGTAGCATATGGTGAGTGTGAGACAACTTTGGATTACGTGGTGACTGTAGGCCTCAGCCATACTCTAAATTGGTCGTCTCCCCCACCGTGTTATTACCCGTGTTTAACATCTTTTGTCCCTCAGCTATTTCTCATATTTTCTCTCGCACGGACTTATTTGACGAGTTGGGACCTCGCCAATAGTTCTCGTCACCAGTTGGCACTCGCACCCCTACTCGTCGGTCAGATTTGATGGTACTTACCTAAGGTAGGGAATTAGCTTTCTTTCTTTTGAGCACAAAGCTTGCTAATTCTGTAAGTACCATATTTAATTTCAGTGGGTAACTTGCTTATGTTCTATAGTGACTCGGCAAGGTATAACTACATTTTTGTACTACCTAATTTACTTTGGTACCATTTAGTGTTTTACTTTTTTTTCGAAACTCAGTTTCAACTAATTAGTAGGATTTTCTTGCCCTTATCCTCCCACAGTGAGTACGGGGTACAAGATTTCCTGCGACCTTAACCATTTACCATCTTGAATTAACTTTAAATTGTTAACAATTCCACAGGATAGGTATCAGTTGCCACGTTTCCAGTTTCTGACATTCACCATATCACCACAGTATATTCGTGTCTCATTTATTTGCTAATTTCACCATGTTTCGTATCCAAGCTTTCAAGACAGATCCAGAAGGTGAAATAGGGAACTTACGTCATGCTAAGAGTAGTCGAATTGATAACTCTTGCACATGAGTATTACTTGGAAGTTCCCGATGGAGCCAACAAGTATGCCATGCATAATATAATTTTGGATCACCTTGCAGAAGAAGGTATTATAGACTCTGATACTCATGAACAATACACTATTTCAGATAGGCATGATTTGACGGCAATGAAACTCAAAATCAAGCTCGCAAAGCTCGAGAAGGAGCAACAGCAAGCCGCCCTACAGCAACAACAGGAAGCAGCTGCAATCAGGGAGCGTGAGGCTGCCCTCAGAAGGGAAGAACAAGAAAGAGAAATCCGCCTCAAGGAGCGTGAGGCGGCCCTGGCCAAGGAAGCAGCTGCCATCCGGAAAAAAGAAAGTGAACGTGAGTTGGCCCTATTCAAAGAGCGTGAAAGAGTACAACTTGAAGCAAGACGACAACAGCTGGAGCTACAACGCGAGCACGACAAACGGCAGGCAGAAACAGCTCTAGAATGTCGTGACCGAGAACTCACGATGAACACCACACCAAGCTCAACTCCAGCAAGCTGCAGCTAGTTTTCCTCCAAGTTTCAATATCTCCCATGCAAGTAAGTTAATGCCCCCGTTCATAGAAACGGAGGTTGATGTTTTCTTCACAACTTTTGAGACCCTTGCTAATCAACTTAGTTGGCCTGACGACCAATGGGCTACCCTTCTCCGAGTACACCTTACAGGTAGAGCAGCAGTCACACTCAGCACTTTGGCGTCTGACAATGACTACCCAACACTGAAGCAAGCTGTGTTGGACGCCTACCTCCTCTCCACCGAAAGCTACCGACGAAAGTTCCGTGACTACATCAAGGCAAGTACCACCACCTTCTTAGAATTTGCTAACACCAAACGGAGATATTTTATGAAATGGCTGGAGGCAGCACATGTCTCTACTTTTCCAGAACTCGTCAACCTCATACTGGTTGAAGAATTCTTGAGGCGTGTACCACCTCCTGTCCGCCTATACTTAGCAGATAAGGAGGAGACAGATTTGGTGAAATGCGCGAAGTCTGCTGACACTTACAGCCTCATCCACCAGCTGACACCAGACCCACCTACCAGTAAAAAGTCTTGGTACAGTTACGAGAAAGTGAGCCCCGATCAAGGTACCTCTTAACTGTACTGTAAGTATTGTAAACTCTATGGACATACCATAGAAAAATGTGGTAAGTTTCAATACAAAAGTACTACAGATTCCACCAAACCCAAACAGACTCCTCCTAAGTCCGGTAAGCCTGTAATGAATATTGGTGTTCATGTTAATGATCTTTCTCTCTTTAGCAAACATCTGTATCCAGGAACTATCACTACCAACGGTTCAGATTCTGAGGGACGTTTTGGACTTAAGATCTTGAGGGACACAGCGGCTCTTCAATCAATCGTCTTGAAATCAGCTGTGCCCAACGTCGCCTACACAGGAGAGACTGTCTTCATCACTGACCTTACTGCTACTACTCCTTATCCTCTCGCCAGAGTCCACCTGGATTGTCCTTTCGTGACCGGTGAAGTCCAAGTCGCCGTCAGGGAAAAGCCTTTTCCCATGCCTGGAGTGCAACTTCTCCTAGGCAACGACTTGGCAGAAGACCAACAACCGACCAACCTGATCGTCAACGACAAACCCCAGGTGAGCAACTCTGTGTTGGATAACCCGATTTTTAAGCATGTTCCAGCAAAGGTTCAAGAGAGTGATGAAGTTTCTCCTCCTGTTATGGTGACTACCCGTGCTCAAGCAGCACGACCGCAGCCAGCTGACTCTACTACTACCGCTGTCCCTCAAGACCCTTCGAAACTACCCCCTAATCTCACCGTCTTGGAGTTCCGTAAGTTACAGAGGGAAGATCTTACCTTGACACCATTATTCTTTCAGGCTGAGACTCAATCCGACAGTATTCCTGGGTTCTTCTTTGAGAACGAATTACTCTATCGCAGATACAGACCCATTAAACTGAAGGAGGAGGACGATTGGGCAGACGTTGAACAACTAGTGATTCCTACCAGCCTGCGGCCCACGATTCTACACCTGACCCATGGAGCACTGTCACACTATGGGTTCAACAAGACTTACCATGGGATTCGACAAGACTACTACTGGACAGGTATGGTTAACGATGTCAAGAATCATGTCAAACTGTGCCACGTGTGTCAGATAGCCGGTAAACCAAACGTTTCCATCCCCAGAGCACCACTGACACCCATCCAGGTGCCTGAGGAACCGTTCCACAGACTTATCATTGACTGTGCTGGTCCTTTGCCTCGGACCAGTGCCGGCAACGCCTATATCTTAACCATCCTGTGTCCTACCACCAGATTCCCCATAGCAGTTCCAGTGAAAAACATTACGGCTGCTACAGTGGTGAAGAACTTACTGAAAATCTTCACCCAGTATGGATTTCCGAGGGAGATTCAGAGCGACTGTGGCACCAACTTCACCAATGATCTCTTCAAACGGACTCTGGAGGAGTTCACCATCAAACAGGTACTGTCCAGCCCCTATCATCCTGCTTCACAGGGTTCTCTCGAGCGTAGTCATCAGACTATCAAGGCACTCTTAAAAAAGTTTTGCAATGAGACCGCTAAGGATTGGGATAGGCAACTTGATCTCATTATGTGTATTTTCAGAAGTCTTCCCAACGAGTCACTAGGAGTATCTCCTTATGAGATGCTCTACGGCCGTAAGTGCCGTACACCTCTTAAGGCTTTCAAGGACTCTCTATGTGATGCCACCCTCAGTGAGCATCAGAATGTGCCCCAGTTTCTTCAAAACCTCCGACACATCCTAGAGAGGGTCCATTCCTTCGCCAGCAACAACCTACAGAAAGCCCAAGAGAGGATGAAGACTCGTTACGACCAGCACTGCCAAGTAAGGAAGTTTAAACCGGGAGACTTAGTCCTTGCCTATTTCCCTATCCCAGGTTCTCCTTTGCAAAACAGGTTTTCAGGACCCTACCGTGTTAAGGAGTGCCGGAATAACTTCAACTACGTTATCGAGACCCCTGATAGGCGGCGGAAGACCCAGCTGTGCCACATCAACCTGCTGAAACTTTACAATGGTGTTCCTCCCACTGTGCTAACCAATTTCACAACCTTTTCAGGTCCATACAGCCACAGTGAGATCTTCCCTGCTTCTCCTTCCGAAAGCACTGACACTGAGACAGCGCTTTCTAATTCGGAAATCCTTACTGACCTCCATAATCACTTTCAGGACAGTAATTGTGCTCCTTTATCATATTCTAATACTACTCTCGCCTCGCCAGATATCACCAAGTCTCCCATCCTCCATATCGACGCCAGTGGTACCGGCAACGGGGGTGACCTGGTACAACAAGGCGAAGAGACTCTACCCACTAACTACCATAAACGACAACACGTCCAACAAGGAGCTACTCAACGTCCTGAACAGGCAACACTTTGCTCCATACCTGCAAGGTGCTCGGTCCACTACAATTTACTCGGACCACAACCCTCTACGATTCCTACATCAAGCCCAATTCAATAACCAACGTCTGCTGCGATGGGCTTTATATCTTCAAGGCTTCAATTTAAAGATCTGTTACATCAAGGGGCCTGATAACATCATCGCCGACGCCCTATCTAGAGTTCATGAGGTAGAAGTAACTCCATCTACCACTCTACCTCCCGAGAACGTGACTTCACCAGAACCGCAGGCTTCGGGGGAGAGTTGTGACGATAATCTCTTCCAAGAGATTTAGCCTTCTCTTCCCTTCCTTCATCACGTTCCACAATATATTCAAGATACGTTTTACAGTGCTTAAACGTATATCAAGACCAGCCACGCACCTGCAAACTCCCCCTCCCCCCATTCCTGCACACCTGGTCCCCCACCGACCCGCCAACTGCTACTCCCAGTCTGGAACTACCGACTTGCCGGGCGTCCTGCATTCTCATTGGCCGTTCGAGAACACGCCACTTCAGTCCTACACCAACCACGTTACTCGCCAAGGCAACGTCGGGGTCGACTGGCAGCACTACAGTCAGAATATCTCGTGCTCTCACGCTATGATCACCTAGTTGACTCACCTCGTGTGATCAAATAGAGGCTTATAGCTAGCGCATATATTCCCAGCACCATTTCTTTATTATTCATTATTGTATGTCCTCCATGTCCCATTGTTCACTTAAATTCATTCTTTTTTATGTTACTTTCACTTGTTGACTTGCACTTTGATCAGCCAAGGAATTGTCTTTATTTTACTTTGTTTTCTAGAGTAATTAAATTTAATTGTTTATCTTTTGTGTTTAGTGTGTCTTACCTTACCTTACCACAGATTATCAGACAAGCAGTCATTCTTTTTTTTTTCTTTTTTTATAACTTACATATATGTGGCCCAGCATTGACATCTGCCATTGGAAGACTGCGGAACACCATTTCCAACACGTTACCGTCACAATATATATATATATATATATATATATATATATATATATATATATATATATATATATATATATATATATATATTATGTGTGTGTGTGTGTGTGCGTTATTAAATATGACTGAAAAAGTAATATTAATAATTATAACACGAATTTTCTCAATATTTCTTATGTTTCTTTTCACTGTCGATGGTAGTTGAAAAATCAATTCTCCAAAATTCATTTTTTTATTTTAAGTCTGACGCGACACTTGAACGCGTTTCGTAATAACCTATTACATTTTCAAAGACTTTAGTTTACACACACACAACTATAACCTGCGAACACTAAATACAGTTTTACATAAATATCATTAATCACCTTTTATCTTATATACACGCATTTGGGTGAGGTAATATGTTACAACAGTTTTGGATGAGGTGAACAAAACTTTCAACACAAGATAGAGCAAACTTTCAACACAAGACAGAACACGGTGCATTGGGTAAAATTGGATAAATTAAAGGGGAGAATGGAAGTAACTGCAAAGGGCCTATTGGCCCATATTTCTTGATGCTTCTATATTGGTGCGGAATCTTGAAGTGGGTAGAATATAGTTGTGCATTAATTGGCTGTTGATTGCTGGTGTTGACTTCTTGATGTGTAGTGCCTCGCAGATGTCAAGCCGCCTGCTTTCGCTGTATCTATCGATGATTTCTGTGTTGTTTGTTAAGATTTCTCTGGTGATGGTCTGGTTGTAGGAAGAGATTATATGTTCCATAATGGAGCCCTGTTGCTTATGCATCGTTAATCGCGATGGCACCCTTCTTGAGCCCGGATGGGCACATGTATAAGCAAGTAGATGGGGTCGCCATGGGTTCTCCCCTAGGTGTCCTGTTTGCGAACTTCTACATGGGTACCATCGAACAGAAGGTCTTAGTCGACATGAACTTGAAACCGGTCATATACTGCAGGTATGTTGATGACATTTTTACACAGGTACCTGATGTCAGACATCTGCAGGATCTGAAAGAGGCATTTGAGCGGAATTCTGTGTTGCGTTTCACTTACGAGATGGAGAAGGATGGGAAGCTGCCCTTTCTAGATGTAACAGTCATGGAAAGTGTTACCACCCTCGAGACTAAATAAGGTTCTTCTCCCAGCAGTGTACATAAAATATTTAATATAGGCCTTTATAATAATAGTCTAGGGGAATAATATAAAGCACTGCATAAAATGGGGAACAATATATTTATGCTAAGGGGGACAAACATAACAATTAAATGGTACGTAAATATAGCCAGAAATATTTATCAGCATGCAAATTAAAATAAAATCCTTCTCGAGCAATGAGCAATATTAATAGCACTTAAAAAATTTAATTACGAGAATACAATATCATCTGACCAGGAATTAAAAACTTTGAATGACTAAATATACAAATCAAGGACTTAACTTAATACATGTCTACACTCGACCACAGCCACCACGCTACTAACCCACGCGTCTGTCCACAGGCCAAGCGTCTACTAACAAAACAACTAACTATCCACATAACATTGTGGAATTACTAAATATAAATGGTAATACTAAATAACAAGATATTATTAATCTCAAGAGTACACCATTACATTAGTTTATACAATAGCATTTACAGACAAATAAATAGGAGTTATAAATCAAGGTTAAATCATAAACACTCGCTTGACAATACTTTCCCACGCTACTCACATATCCAACCTGATCAACCCCCACAGAGAAACACATGAGAATTGTATCACGAAAGCCTCATACAAATAATATGCAACTCAAGCACACTAATACATGCTATAATATATATCATATAACATACAAAATCTCACATTATACAACTGGATGCTATAATGATTAAAGAATAAGACAATACAGTAATACAATAATTAAGAGTAATGAGAGGATCTTAACAAGATTCGTAACATCCCTCCCGTCCCCTAAGAAAAAATGAAATTAACTGAAGGTTGATTTCATTTTTTGACTGCATGAATTAACACATGAAAAATTTTCACCACATGAAAATACTTAAACTAAATCAAGTACATAGCAATGAAATTTCATACAGTAAAAAACAAAACAAAATTACATACATCTTATGAATAAAGAACACTACAGATTATGGCACTGCAACAGGAAAACCTCTGGATAAGGCGTCTGCAATAACATTTTGCCTCCCAGGAATATGACGAATTACAATATTGAATTCTTGCAAAATTAACGACCATCTTAGGATTCTCTGGTTTTTACACTTCATAGAGTTGATGAATGTCAATGGATTATGATCTGTATATACTACTACTTCATTTCCTGACAAATATGTCTCAAATTTCTTCACTGCTAGTATTAAACAAAGTGCTTCTTTCTCAACTACAGAGTAATTAATTTGTGTTCTGTCAAACTTACGTGAAAAATAATAAACAGGATGTTCTAACTCATCTGGTCCTACTTGGAACAAAACAGCACCTGCTCCTACATCTGAAGCGTCTATGTGAAGAATAAAAGGTTTATTATACTGTGGACTAGCTAACACAGGTGAAGTAGAGAGAATTCCTTTCAACTTCTGAAAAGAGTTCTGACACTCCTGCGTCCACTTAAATTTTACCTGTTTCCTTAAAAGATTTGTTATGGGTGCAGCAACAATAGAAAAGTTTTTACAATACCTCCTATAATACGCACACATTCCAATAAATCTTTGCACAGACTTCTTATTAGTTAGGACTGGGTACTCCACAATTGCCTGAATCTTATCGTGCAATGGGACTATCCTTCCTTGTCCGACCTCATGTCCTAAATACACTATGGTTCCTTTAGCCCAACTACATTTCTTCATATTGACAGTCAAATTAGCATGTTGCAATATATGAAACAATTTCTTTAAACTAGACATATGATCTACCCAATTCTTACTGAAAATCACAATGTCATCCAGATATGCCCTACAGTCTGGCACATCCTTCAACAAAGAGTTCATTAATTTCTGAAACGTGGCTGGGGCATTCCGTAACCCAAACGGCATCACGTTATACTCGTAAGCTCCATCAGGAGTGATAAATGCTGTCACTTCCCTGGCAAAATCTGTAAGAGGTATCTGATGATAACCCTTAGATAAGTCTAATTTAGATACAAAGTTGGCATGACCTATAGTATCAACACATTCTTCTAATAAAGGTAACGGATAAACATCAACTGTAGTTACCTGGTTGAGTTTTCTATAATCCACTACTAATCTCCACTTATCTTCTGGCTTTGGTACTAATAGGCATGGCGAACTCCAGGAACTCTGACTGGGTCTAATGAACCCAAGTCGAAGAAGATAATCAACCTCCTCCTGGATGATACGACGTTTCTCGGGTGTCACTCGATAAGGGTGCAACCGAATTGGAGTCACATTTGTCAGGGTGATATCATGAGTAATGAGAGAAGTTTGAGTGGGGACCTCCCCAAACAAGCTAGAAGACACCTCCAAAAGATCCTGGAACTCTGCTCTCTCCTCCTCCTGCAAATGACTCAACAATTCTTCCCCGGAACTACTGGAATTAGACAAACAAATATTACTATCTTCCTCAGCAACACTCGACTCTTCAGGAATTTCCTCCTCAGCAACACAACAAGCCACAATACTAGGCCCACAATAAGCCTTCAACCGGTTTACATGTACACTCATGGTCTGTCGTTTCTGCTTGGGATGGCAAACCTTGTAAGTAACCTCCCCAAGACGTTTGACTACTTGATACGGTCCTGCGAATTTGTTAGACATAGACGTACCCATACGAGGCTTCAAGACCAATACCAAATCTCCTGGCTCAAAAACTCTGAGTTTGGCCTTGAACCTCTGGTCATGTTTCTGCTTCATTACCTGTTGTTGTTCACCTAGATGTCGTAAGGCCAACTCCCTCGTTCTGGACAGCTTGCTCTTGACATCCGTCAGGTAACGCTCACTCTGCCTGGCTGTAACATCATCTAGCATGTGTTCAAATAACATCTTTAAAGGTCCTCTCACCTGATGTCCGAATACAAGTTCGAATGGAGAACAACCTAGTGCACTGTGCAATCCATCTCTAGCCGCAAATAAAACAAATGGCAGATTCTCATCCCAATGTCTGGGTGAATCTTCCCCAGTCGCCTTCAACATTTTCTTGAGAGTTTGGTGGAACCGCTCGATTCCCCCTTGACTCTGAGGATGGTAAGGACTTGAAAAATTGTGTTTTATACCAAAACTGCTACAGAAATTTTTAAAGATGGTGGAACAAAAATTACTCCCATTATCAGTTTGAATTACACGGGGCATCCCAAAAAGTGAAAAAAATCGTTCCAACTGCCTGATAATAGTAGAAGCTCTAATATTACGTAAAGCATACGCTTCAGGGAACCTGGTGGTCATACATAAGATAGTGAACATATACATATTTCCGGATTTTGTACGGGGTAAAGGTCCGACACAATCCAGTACCACATGAGTAAATGGCTCCTCTGGCACTACAATAGGATATAATGGTGCTCGTGGCACAGTCTGATTAGGCTTACCAACAGTCTGACACACAACACAGTTGTGGCAATATCTGACCACATCTTTTTTAAGTTTCGGCCAATAAAAAAGTTTACAGATCTTATGATACATACTGGTAATACCTTGATGGCCTCCCATCAGGTCATCATGAGCAGCTTGCAATACCTGCTCCCGATACTCTGTTGGCACAACGAGCTGGGTGTTAAACTCACAATCCTCTGATGAGGGAGTTCCTGATGGTCTCCATCTTCTCATCAGACATTGATCCTTGAAATAACAACCCGTACTCTCCTCCAAAGTATCGATGGAGTCGGCTGCTTCTGCATAACACTCAGCTAGACTGGGATCAGTACTCTGTAACTTACGCAAGGTCTGGAACTCTACAACTGGAGCGAGCGGGCAAGGAAGTGGTACCTGGGCCACATCTTCCAGACCATCTGGGTCAGAATAAATTAGGGCTTTGGCACCGGCCTCACTCTCGACATCCACGTGAGCTATAAATGTATCTTCAAGGTCCACCTCCACCTCCCTGTCTGAAGGGGTCCTGGCCTCGAGAACATCCACCTTGGTAGTAGCAGGACTTACCACATTCTGCTTACCCATGGATCTGGTCACAACACAGGCTGGATAAATGACACCATCATCCTCATCTGGTTGAGCCAGTACTGCATTAGGTTTAGTATACATAACAGGACAATCGGTCCCACTAAATTTACATTTATCGAAGTCATTACCTACAATTATATCAATCCCAGGAATGGGCAACTGCTCACTGACTGCTACAGTGCACCAACCTGGTGTAATAGAAGAATTCAGGTTAACCTTAATTAATGGTACACGCTGGATGAGCCCTCCAAGTCCCTGCAATAACACTACCTCTCCAGTGTCTTCTGTGCTAACATCAGTAAGAACACGGCGAGAAATTAAAGACTGGGAAGCACCAGTGTCCCTTAACAACTTGACTGGTTTCCAGGTTCCACTAGTACATAATAGGGTTCCCGAATGTAGGTATGGATCAAAATTAGTCATCCACTTGGGCATGACTGAAGCAA
>WNGS01010808.1:65928-84797 GCA_020271785.1 Procambarus virginalis
AGATGTCCCCCAAGGAGCCAACAAATGACTTGCACAACCTAATCATGGACACCTTTAGATGAAGGGAAAGATTGACTCAAACTCACGAAAATTATTCTATTTCAGATAGACATGCTCTGGCAACTATGAAGCTAAAGCTCTAACTTGCAAAGATCGAGCGAGAACAACAAAAGCTCTCCAGATGAGGGAAAGAGGCCGCCTTGAGGAAAGAACATGAACAAGAGGTGGCCCTCAAAGAACGTGAAGCTGCCCTGGCAAAAGAAGCTCTCCAGCTCAAGGAACAAGAGGCTACCCTACTCCGTGAGCGAGAGCGAGAGCAGCTTGAAGCAAGAAAACGTGACCTGGAGATACAACAGGAGTACAGTAAACGGCAAGCTGATCGTGCTCTCGAATATCGTCGATAAAACTCGTGTTGGAAACTACACACCACACTCAGCGCCAACAAGCTACAGCTAGTCTTCCCGTAAGTTTCAATATCTCCCATGCAAGTAAGTTAATGCCACCATTCGTTGAGACAGAGATCGACGTATTTTTCACCACTTTTGAGACCCTAGCTAAAAAAACGTAGCTGGCCTGCAGACCAATGGTCTACCCTTCTCGGAGTGCATCTCACAGGTAGAGCTGCAGTTACTCTCGGTACCTTAGCGTCTGAGAATGACTACCAGACCTTGAAGCAAGCAGTGTTGGACGCCTACCTTCTCTCCACCGAAAGCTACCGACGTAAATTCCGTGATTATCTAAAGGCAAGTACCACCACCTTTCTAGAATTTGCCAGTACAAAGAAAGATATTTCATGAAATGGCTGGAAGCGGCACATGTCTCTACATTTGCAGAACTCGTCAACCTCATGCTAGTTGAAGAATTCTTGAGACGTGTACCCCCTACCGTCCGTTTATATTTTGCAGATAAAGAAGAAATCGACTACATCAAATGTGCGAAGTCGGCTGACACCTACAGCCTCGTCCACCGGCTGACACCATCACCACCTTCCAGTAAGAAGTCTTGTTACAGTTACGATAAAGTGAGTACAGATCAAGCGGGCTCACAATTGTATTGTAAGTATTGCAAACTCTATGGACATACCATAGATAAATGTGGGAAGTCTCAATACAAAGCCAATAATGAATCTACTAAACCCAAACGGACTCCTCCTAAGTCCGGTAAGCCTGTGATGAATGTTGGTGTTCCTGTTAATGATCTTTCTCTCTTCAGTAAACACCTGTATCCTGGAACTGTCTCTACCAACGGTACAGATTCTGAGGGACGTTTCAAATTGAAGATCTTTAGGGACACAGCGGCTCTTCAGTCCATGATATTGAAATCAGCTGTGCCTAACATCACCTACACCGGGGAAACCGTCCTTATCACTGACCTCACTACTATCACTCCATATCCACTCGCCAGAGTTCACCTGGATTGTCCCTTCGTGACCGGTGAAGTCAAAGTCGCCATCAGGGAAAAGCCTTTTCCCATGCCTGGAGTGCAACTTCTCCTGGGCAACGACTTGGCAGAAGATCTGCAACCGACCAACCTGATCGTCATGGACAAACCCCAGGTGTGTACCTCTGTATTGGATAATCCCATCTTTGAGTATTTTCCAGCAAAGGTTCAAGAGTGATGAAGTTTCTCCTCCGGTTTTGGTGACCACCCGTGCACAAGATGCACGACTGCTACCAGCTGACTCTACTGCTACCGCTGTGCCTCAAGACCCTCAGAATCTACCACCGAAACTTACTAGGTTGGAGTTCCGTAAGTTACAGAGGTAAGATCTTTCATTAACACCATTATTCTTCCAGGCTGAGACTCAACCTGACAGTATCCCTGGGATCTTCCTAGAGAATGAGTTGCTCTACCGCAGATACAGACCCAGTAAGCTGAAGGAGGATGACAATTGGGCCAATGTCGAACAACTAGTGATTCCCACCAGCCTACGGCCCGATATTCTACACCTGGCCACGGAGCACTTTCTCACTATGGTTTTAACAAAACCTACCACGGAATCAGAGAAGACTACTACTGGCCAGGTATGGTTAAAGACGTCAAACGTCACGTGCAACAGTGTCATACATGTCAGATGGCAGGTAAACCTAACATCTCTATTCCCAAAGCGCCGTTGACTCCTATCCAGGTGCCTGCGGAACCTTTCCATAGACTCATCATAGACTGTGTAGGTCCTTTACCCCGGACCAGTTCTGGCAACGCCTATATACTAACCATCCTGTGTCCTACCACCAGATTTCCCATAGCAGTTCCAGTAAAGAACATTACGGCTGCTACTGTGGTGAAACACCTATTGAAGATCTTCACTCAGTATGGATTTCCAAGAGAGGTTCAAAGTGACTGTGGCACCAACTTCACCAGTGATCTCTTCAAGAAGACACTGGAAGAGTTCAACATCACACAGGTATTGTCCAGCCCCTATCATCCTGCTTCACAGGGTTCTTTTGAACGTAGTCATCAGACTATTAAAGCACTCCTAAAGAAATTTTGCAATGAAACCTTGAAGGACTGGGATAAACAACTTAACCTCATTATGTGCAATTTTCAGAAGTCTCCCCAATGAGTCTCGAGGAGCATCTCCTTATGAGATGCTCTACGGACGTAAGTGCCGTACTCCTTTCAAAGCTTTTAAAGACTCTCTACGTAATGCCACCTTCAGTGAGCCTCAGAATATGCCCCAGTTTCTTCAAAACTTAAAACACATTCTAGAGAGTACTTAAATTTCAACCGGTCCTCGCAAATTCGTATAGTCAATATTGACTTATTAAATACGTGCGTAGGTGATATACTAAACATAATAGTTTACCTTGAAAAGCTTCATAGAAAACACCGACTTTACCTAACCTTGTAGTATGTAAAGATAAGCATCTTATTGCTTCGTAATTACAATTATTACTTAACCTTTATCTATAATAAGTATTATTACTTAACCTATACCTATAATAGGTATTATTACTTAACCTATACCAATAATAGGTTAAGTAATAATTGTAATTACGAAGCAATAAGATGCTTATCTTAACATACTATCAAGGTTAGGTAAGGTCGGTGTTTTCTATGAAGCTTTTCAAGGTAAACTATTATGTTTAGTATATCACCTACGCACGTATTTAATAAGTCAATATTGACTATACGAATTTGCGAGGACGGGTTGGTCAATTTGCTAATGACAATCTATTGAAAGCTCAGGAGAGGATGAAGACTCATTACGACCAAAGCAGCAAAATAAGGAAATTTAAACTAGAAGACTTCGTGTTGGCATATTTTCCTATCCAAGGTTCTCCATTGCAAAACATGTTTTCAGGACCCTACCGCATCGAGGAGCGCAGAAACAACCACAACTACGTTCTTGAGACTCCAGATAGGCGGCAGAAGACCCAGTTGTGCCAGGTCAACCTCCTGAAGCAGTACCAAGGTACTCCCCCCACTGTGTTGGTATCATTCTCCACCTTTAAAGGTCCATACCTCCACAGTGAGACCTTCCCTGCTTCTCCCGAAAGCACTAACACTGAGTCAGTGCTTTCAAACTCGGAAATCCTAGCTGATCTCCATACCTATTTGCAGGACAGTAATAGTGAACCTCTCATCAAAATCTTCAAGGAGCATTAGAAGTTGTTCAGCGATGATCCACAAGAGTGTAATGTGGTTCAGCACGACATCCAGCTACTCCCTGACACCCGGCCGATTCGTCAACCTTTCTACCGAATCAGCCCGATCAAAAAGGAAGTTATGCGTGCTGAGGTACAGTACCTCCTGGATCATGGGCTGGCCACCCCTTGTGAGTCTCCTTGGGCCTCACCCTGCATCTTGGTGCCGAAACCGTAAGGTAAAGTGAGGTTGTGTACCGATTATCGGAAATTAAATCTTGTGACTGTCAAGGATGCGTACCCATTACCTAGAATAGATGACATCCTTGACGCCATTGGTAATGCTCGATATTTGTCAAAGCTCGACTGACTCAAAGGATATTACCAAGTATGTTTGACAGAGCGAGCTAAGGAGATATCTGCCTTCACCACTCCCTTTGGCCTTTACAGATGTGAACGCCTTCCCTTTGGACTATGTAATGCCCCAGCCACCTTCCAGCGAGCTGTCAACCGCGTCATCCATGGCTTAGATAACACCCACGCCTACTTGGATGATATCGTTGTGGCATCCAACACCTGGAACGAACATCTGCTCCAGCTGCAACGATTGTTCGCCAAGCTCCTGACAGCCGGCCTCACCATCAACTTGGGCAAGTCCACCTTTGCTAAAGGTAAAGTGCGTTATCTTCGTCATGTGATAGGGAGTGGCAGCCTTGCTCCGTTAAACGTACACACTCAAGCCATCCAGCAGTACTCACAGCCTACCACCAGGAAGCAGCTCCTGCGCTTCCTAAGTCTTGCCTCCTATTACCGTAGGTTTGTGAAGAATTTTAGTACGTTAGCGACACCAGTGATCACTTTAACCAACCCCAAGCAACGGTATCACTGGACCATTCAGCAAATAATTACTTTTGAACAACTTAAATCACTGCTCTGTTCTAATCCTATTCTCGCCTCGCCAAATATCACGAAGCCTTTCATCCTCCATGTCGACGCCAGTTGTGCCGGCATCGGGGGTGTCCTGATGCAACAACGAGGCGAGGAGGTTCTACCTGTTGGCTACTACAGCTAAAAGTTAAAACCACACCAGAAGAATTACAGTACTATCGAAAAGGAGCTACTCTCCATCGTCCTGAGTTTACAGCACTTTGCATCGTACCTACAAGGTGCTCGATCTACTACCATCTACTCGGACCACAATCCCCTACGCTTCTTGCAGCAAGCCCAATTCAACAATCAACGACTTCTACGATGGGCTTTATATCAGCAGAATTTCAACCTGGAGATCTTCTACATCAAGGGTTCTGACAACATCATAGCAGATGCCCTCTCCAGAGACTATGAGGTAGAGGCAGCTCCACCTACCACTCTACCATCAGAAGAAGTAACTTGACCAAGTAAGAGCAGGCTTCGGGGGAGAGTTGTGACGATAATCTCTTTCAAGAGAGATGGAGCCTGCTCTTCCCTACATAAAGTTACTTACACATCTACAATAAGATGCTACATTAAAGATTCGTCTACCAGTAGCACAAAACGTTTTGACCAGGAGGCAAAACGTACCCTAAACCCCCAACTCCACACTCCCTCCTCGCCGGCTCGTCCGTCGTCAACCAGCAAACTACCATTCCCAGCCTGCCTGCTTCTGATTGGTGACCAGCCGACTGCACACCTGCACCTCGGCGCCATCTACCCGAGTCGATGTCTGGGCTTGAACCAGTCATTGACTTCAGAATATCCTTGTGCTCTCAAGCTGTGAACAACGAACTGATACACCTCTTGTTTATCGGTGGAGGTTCTTAGCTAGCGCTCATATTCTCGGCACCATTATTACATTTTACCTTTGTCATTTTTGTCTTTATATTATTCTTAGAGTAACGTCATTCCTGATCTTAGATTTTGTTATATTTTTTGACTTGTTTGTTTGCACTGTACGTAAGCCAAGGAATTCCTTTTGTTCATACTTTGTTTTCAGTATTAATTAAAGTTTCATTGTTCATACTATGTGTTTTGCGTGTCTTCCCTTACTTTTACCACAGACAACAGCCAAGCAGTCTCTTATTTTTTTTGTAAATGTGACAAGCATTGACACCAGCCATTAGGAAGACATTAATTTTAGGATGGTAAATGATTAGTCAATCAAAATCGCAGGAAATCTTGTACCCGGTACTCAATGTAAGAGAATAAGGGCAAGAAAATCCTACTAAATAAATGAAACTGAGTTTCTAAAACAAATGAAACATTTAATTGCTTCAAAAGTGAATTAGGCAGTCCAAGAATGTAGGCATACCTTGCTGAGTCTCTATAGGACATATGCAAGGGTTTCCCACTAAAGAGCATCCACAGAGAGCATCCCATGAAATGTGATGGGCATTGACACCAGCCATTAGGAAGACTGCCGAACATCTACACGCCTACATTTTCCTGTCACTATATATATATATATATATATATATATATATATATATATATATATATATATATATATAAATATATATATATTAAATATGACCGAAAAAGTAAGATTAATAATTGTAACACGATTTTTTTTCAATATTTCTTATGTTTCTTTTCACTGTCGATGGTAATTGAAAAATCAGTTCTCCAAAATTAATTTTTTATCACCACTCACCACATTTTCTCTTTGTCAGTTTTAACATTCCTGCTTCTCACAGTAATTTCCTTGAGTATTAATTGTGCTACAAGTGTTATTAGTAAATTCATAGTCCAGAGAAGTAAGAAATCATTATTTTAGTAGCAGTTAAGGATTTGCACACTAACTTTTTTTTCAGTTCCTCCAGACTTTAATTTGAAATTTACTCTTTCAACATTTCATATTATAATATTTACCATAGTAATTTATATTTGTGTCCAGCTTTTGTGCTACATCCATATTTCCTGTATTGCCGCTTGTTGTGTTGAATTTTTTTTATCAAAATTGCAATTGCACTTCCCAGTTTTATAAATTAATTTGGAGTGCTTAGCCTGGGTTAATTAATTTACATAACTCTAATTCCAGCCATTTTCATACCAGATTGCTAATTTATTTCCCAATTTTGCTTGTTTTGAATTATTTTGTTGCCTAGCCCAATTTAATAATTTTATTTCTGCAATTTCCTTAAATTAGCAAAGTTTGATTTTTTTTGAGTATTTAGTTTTTTTGTATTCCATTTCTGATGCCTGGTGCACTTAATTATAATCTGCGATCAAACATTACTTCCATGGCTGTGACAATGCCTTCCACTGTTGAAACTTCTTCTGCCTTCAATGGAGCAATTGCTTGTGCTATGGTCCAGAAGTCAGCTCAGGAAATGGCTATTCCACTTTTTGCTGGCGAATCCCGCTTGTTAGAGTCCTGGCTTAGCAAGGATGAGGCGAAAACCAAGGCCTGTTTTTCTGAGCCTACTGATGCCGAATATTTGGCCATTGCTCGGTCAGCCGTTGACACAACCAAAGGTGATGCACATTTTATGGTAGACGAGAAAGCCATTGTTAGTCTACAGTCATGGTCAGAATTCAAGGATTTCTTTCGTTGGTGCTTTGTTAATAAAGGAGACCTCGACCAGTGTAGGTTAGTAAAGAAAATTGCCAATGCCACCATGCAGCCTGGTGAATCCTTTAAAGCGTCTACTAGCCATCTCAATCTGTATCTGTATGCCTCGGAGACTGCCATGCTTAGTTCCTCATGGGTTGAAAAGAACAAGACATTGATCACCCAGGCCATGGCCAAAATGATTGCATTTGGAATTTTAATTAATTTAGCCCCAGAGCATACTAAACCGATCATCGAGCAACAAAGTTTTGAAGTTAAAGATGAAATGGGTGTAGTGTTTGAGGCTATCAACAAAGCCACCGACAAATTAGCTCTCCGAAGCACTCGACTGTTGCCGTCCTCTGACACTGTGAATGTAGTAACAGGCCCTCAGCATCCTCCCACAAACTCTCAAAACTCTTGGCCGCAGAACTGCACCCATGGTCGTAGCCCACAGTCAAATTCTCCGCCTCCTAAGTTGCCAAAATGCCATAGCCCACAACCATCCACTCCCTCATTTTTAGCATTGTGGAAAGACTAACCACCTTGCAAGGGACTGTTGGTTCGCTACTAGATCATCACCCCCTAAACAGTTCTCTTGGTCTCCTCGTCAATCTAATAATTCTAGGCACCCATATTGCAAGTACAATAAACAAGTTTGTCACCACACTGCAGATTGTAGAGCTAGGCAAAGGACATTCCCACCTTGTAATTCCCACGGTCAGTCTTGGCGAGGTGCACAGCGTCCAAGACAGTATCAAAACTCTTGTAATTACAACTCCCAGCCCAACCATAATAAAACACCCAATTATAATAATCGATCACTGAATTCTGGAACTGAAATTGTTCATTCCAAGTCGTCGGGAAACTCCCAAAGCCATCCTCTAACCAATTCAAGTTAGTCAGTCCTAGTGCCCTCCCAGTGTATGCAGTAGCTACCCAAAATAGATTTGGACACGTGACAGAGGAGGACACTGACTGTCGACCGGTTGTAGATGTTGACAGAAACGCAGTGTAATCGAGTCATTTGAGACGCAGATGCCCTAGGCAACATAAATCAAAAGTAGTAACTTGTCCAGTCTCAAGTGATGGCCCCCTTGTCTCAGCCATCGTACATGGTAGAGTTTTAAGCTTTTCTTGACTCGGCCCTCTCCCCATCCGGCCCGTTGGCATCGTGAGAGGGCTTAGTAGACGGCTGCCGGAGTGTGATGCTCCGTGGGACAGTCCTCTGTCCTTTTATGGCCTTGCACTCCTGCTACTGTCTTCTCTAATTGTGCCGGATCGCTTTTCCTTTTCCTTATGTTTCGTTTTTTCTCCCCCCTCTTCTCCTATCTGCTTGTCGTTTCCTGCCGACCTTTTGCTTGTTTTGGATTATTCCTTTGGACTTCTTCTATTTTGACACCCGGGTGCTTGAGGAGGCATACTCTTGCACCCGTAAAACTGTAGTACCCAACGTCTCGAGCGAGGGAAACCTTTTATTGTCAATCCCCCTTTCGTCGCTGAACCCGATCTCGATAGACTGACGGTTCTTAAGGTGGCGTTTGTGGGGCGTATACTCACGACGCACCCCTAGGGGGCCCCGGCATGATCGGCAATAGCTTCCTGTTGGGTGTCCTGCCTCTAATTGTGGCTCCATGCTGGGTATGGGGGCACATTCGTGGATGAATGTCTTTCTTTTCGTCTCTATGGCAATGAATGTTTCTGTTGTACCCTCTCAAGCTCGTGGGGTGGGCGACCAAGCCCCCGAGTCGGCCTGTATTGGAAGACCAGGCTCCGTAGCTCCCGCTGCGTTGGGCCCCAACCTTGCTCCTCCTTTGACCATCCTGACTTCTTCCCCCAGCTCCCCCCCTCCTCTGTGGTTGGGTCGAGCCTCCAGCCCCCAGTGGTGACCACTTCGTCCCCTGTTGCGGCTAAGTGTCTCGTTGTGACTACTGGGCCTTTTGTCCCCTCTCTCTCAGGGGGTTCTCAACGCCGTCAGCGCCACGGCCGCACTTGCTCGTTTCCTTCCTGTACTGATGCGTATCAGGCCTTGTTTGGTCCTGCTTCATGGGCCAAATACTTTGATCTCCTCCCTCTTGATTCCGCGCCTCCTGACGATTTCTCCCTCCATCGGCATCTCGTTGATTCCGTGGATGCGTCTGTCACCTTCAACCCCACTCGTCTCGGTACATGTGTCGTTGCTGCTCCTTCTCAGGATGCAGCTTCCCGCTTGGCTGCCTTATCCTGCCTTGGCGAGATCCCTGTTCGGGTCTCTAAGAACACTCGGTTGAATGCCAGTGTTGGCACTATTCTCCTCCCGCCCCATGTTGCAACCGGTGTTCGGAATCTGCAGGACTGCCACGATGACATTCGGCATATCCTTGATGCCCAAGGCCATTCTGTCCTCCAGGTTGACTCGTTTACTCGTCCCCCTCGTGGTCGTCGCCGTCAAACCCTTCGAGTTGTGAAGGTCACCTTTGATGGTAGGACCCTTCCATCCTCTGTCATTCTCGCTGGTGCCAGGTGCTCTGTCCAGGAGTATATTCCTTCTCCTCGACTTTGTAACAAGTGCTGGAAGTTTGGGCATGGTGCCCTCCGCTGCTCTGGGACTGTCTCTCTCTGTCCTTTGTGTGGGGGTGAAGGTCACTCTAAGTCGGAGTGCACTTCTCCCCAAGCTCGCTGCCTCAACTGCGGTGAGGCCCATCCTACCTTCTCCCGTGCCTGTATCCATTACAAGCTTGAGGCAGCCGTCCTCAACTTGAAGCACCGGGAGCGTTTATCTTTTCCTGAGGCGAGGCGCCAGGTTCGCCGGCTCCCGCCTTATGCTAACGTCTCTTATGCTCGCGTGTTGCGCTCTTCCTCTCCTCGTCCTTCCCACCTTCCTCAGACTCACAACCGTTTCCGGGCCTTGGACCCTGATACGCCCACTGCTCCCTCCTCTGTTCCTTTGAGTTCTGTCCCGAAGGGTCCCCCTCCTGGTCCTCTGTCTGGGGTTCCCCTTCTTTCTACCCGGTCTGTCATGTCTCCTGTGTCTTCTTCCTCGTCTCCCTCCGATCCTCCTTCCCATCCTCCTCCTCCATCTATTGACTCTCCCCGCCGCCTGTCGGTGCAGGCGGATGTCCATCGCTCTCCTAACGGCCGTCGTGTGTGCTCTCGTTCAGCTTCTCCTGTTGAGACACTGGAATCCGTTGCCCGGTACGTAGTTGCTGGGACACCGGTCTCTTTAAGTCAGAAGCGTAAGCCTGGCTCCTCTCCTTCCTCCTCCCCGGCGGGTAAGAAGGCTTCGCTTTCTTCCTCGACCCCTCCTACTGGCTCTATTGCTCCTTCCCCTCCCATTTCAGTGGTTGCGCCCCCTGTTCTTGCTATGGAGGTTTCTTTGGCCCCTGCTTCCCTTTCAGTTGCTGCCCTTGCTGAGGTGCGCTCCCCTCTTTCTACTCCCCCTCTTCCTGCTGCTGTCCTTGACTGCTCCTCTTCGTTGTCGCCTCCTCTTTCTCCTCTGGACCCCGCCCGCCCACCTCTGGTCTGTTCTCCCGCTTCCTTCCCTCCGTCTTTGCTCAGTTTACCCATGCCCCCTAACCCTGACTTTGCTGACCCTGATCCCGACCCTGATATTCTTTAACGTGCTGTGTTGCTCTTTCGCCTTTGTTTCTTCCTTGTTTTCTGTTGTTGTCCTTTCTCTTCTCGTCGAAGTCTATTCTTCAATGGAACGTTCGAGGTTATTACGCCAATTTCCTCGAACTCCAACTTCTAATTTCGCGGTTTTCGCCCCTTTGTGTCTGTCTCCAGGAGCCGATGCTTGGTGCTCGTCCTGGTCGTTTTCGTGGCTATTCCTTCCCCCCCCCCCAGCCGTTGCTGGGGTTCCTAATTCTTCTGCTGTCCTGAATCGCGCTGATGTTCCCTTTGTCCCATTACTTTTCCCTTTGCCCCTCCATTGTTCTGCTGCTCGTATCTTTGTGGGGAAATGGTACACGGTGTGTTCCATTTATCTCCCCCCGAGTGTCTCGCTTTCTCTTCCTGATTTGAAACACCTCTTGGACTCCTTGCTGAAGCCTGTGCTCCTGCTGGGTGACTTCAATTGTCGTCATTCTCTTTGGGGTGACGTTTTGACGAATACCCGGGTCGCCTTCTTGAGCCGTTTCTCCTCTCTTCTTCCCTGTCTCTTCTGAATTCTGGTGAGCCCACTCATTTGGACTCTCGGACTCGCACCCTTTCCTGTCTTGATCTTTCTCTCTGCTCTTCTTCTCTTTACTTAGATTTCACTTGGCAGGTTCTTGATGACCTCCATGGTAGTGATCATTTCCCTATCCTTGTTTCTTTTTTCTCTTTTCGCCCTTCCCTCTCTTTTCCTAGGTGGCAGTTTGCTAAAGCGGACTGGAACCTATTTACCCTCAGTGCTGCTCTCTCTGACCTCTCCCTTCTGCCTCTCCCTCGCGCTCTCCTCCTTTTTCATGACACTGTCTTCAACGCTGCCCTCCGCTCTATTCCTCGCTCTTCCTCTCGGGGTCACGGAAGTGCGTTCCCTGGTGGAATGCGGACTGTGCTCGGGCTGTCCGCTGTAAGCGTGCAGCCTGGAAGAGGCACCGCCGTCGGCAGACGACCGATTCTTTTCTTTTCTTTCGGAAAGCGAGTGCGGTGGCCCGTAGGGCCATCCGTACGGCTAAACGTGAATGTTGGGCTTCTTATGTCTCCACAATTACGTCCGAAACTCCCCTGCCACAGATCTGGAAGCGTATCCGCAAGATAGCGGGTAAGTTCGTTCCCGATGTTTCCCCGGTCCTTCACCTCCATGGTACTCTTGTGGCGGACCCGTTGCAGGTCGCTACCGAACTGGGTTCTCACTTTTCTTCTGTTAGCTCTGGTCTTCATCTTCCCCAATCTTTCCTTCTTCGCAAACCTGTCCTTGAGTCTCGTCTTTAGATTTCTGCACTCGTCTTCGACTTTCCTATAACGATCCCTTCTCTCTCTCTGAACTTCGTTCTGCCTGGCCCTCTGCGGTTCTACGGCGGCGGGCTCCGATGGTATTCATTATGAATGCTTCGCCATCTCCCTCCGTGCACGTCTCAGTATTTACCGAGTCTGTATAATCGGATCTGGGAGTCGTCGTCAGTCCTGAGGACTGGCTCGATGCGTTGTCCTCCCTGTTTCGCCAACCAGGTTCTCTGGGAACTTCCCCTAAGGACTTTCGCCCTATTTGCCCTCACAAGTTGTGTCTGCAACTCTTTGACGTATGGTTTAACGTTCGTCTGATGTGGTTCCTGGAACACCATCACCTACTCTCCTCTTCTCAANGTAAGGTCACACACCTGAGAATGTAGGGGATTAAGGCCACACACCTGAGAATGTAAGGGGAGTAAGCCACACATCTGAGAATGTAAGGGAGTAAGGCCACACACCTGAGAATGTAAGGGGAGTAAGGTCACACACCTGAGAATGTAAGGGGATTAAGGCCACACACCTGAGAATGTAAGGGGAGTAAGGCCACACACCTGAGAATGTAAGGGAGTAAGGCCACACACCTGAGAATGTAAGGGAAGTAAGGCCACACACCTGAAAATGTAAGGGGAGTAAGGCCACACACCTGAGAATGTAAGGGAGTAAGGCCACACACCTGAGAATGTAAGGGAAGGCCACACACCTGAAAATGTAAGGGGAGTAAGGCCACACACCTGAGAATGTAAGGGGAGTAAGGCCACACACCTGAGAATGTAAGGGAAGTAAGGCCACACACCTGAGAATATATGGGGAGAAAACCACACACCTGAGATTGTAAGGGGAGTAAGGCCACACACATGAGAATATAAGGGGAGTAAAGCCACACAACTGATAATGTATGGGGTGTAAAGCCACACATCTGAGAATATAAGGGAAGATAAGCAACTCCTCGAAATACCGGGGAAGTAAAGCACACACACATGAAAATATATGGCCTGTAAAGCCCTTTACTTGATATGATAAGGTAAGTATAGCCACACACCTGAGAATATAAGGCGAGTAAAGTCACACACCTGTGAATATATTGGGAGTAAAGCCACATTTAAGAATAGAAGGGACGTAAAGCCACACACCTGTGCATATAAGATGAATAAAATCACACACCTGTGCATATAAGATGAGTAAAGCCACTCACCTGTTCATATAAGATGAGTAAAGCCACACACCTGTGCATATAGGATGAGTAAATCCACACACCTGTGCATATAAGATGAGTAAAGTCACACACCTGTGCATATAAGATGAGTAAAGCCACACACCTGTGCATATAAGATGAGTAAAGTCACTCACCTGTGCATATAAGATGAGTAAAGCCACATACGTGTGCATATAAGATGAGTAAAGTCACACACCTGTGCATATAAGATGAATAAGTCACACATCTGTTCATATAAGATTAGTAAAGCCACACACGTGTGCATATAAGATGAGTAAAGTCACACACCTGAGAATGTAAGGGGTGTAAAGCCATACACCTGAAAATATAAGGGGAGTAAAGCCACACACCTGTGAATGTAAGGGGTGTAAAGCCATACACCTGAGAATGTAAGGGTGTAAAGCCGCACACCTGAGAATATAAGGGGAGTAAAGCCACACACCTGAAAAAATATGGGGTGTAAAGCCATTCACCTGAAAACAAAAGAGTAAAGCCATACACCTGAAAATATAAGGGGAGTAAAGTCACACACCTGAGAATGTAAGGGGGAGTAAAGCCACACACCTGTGAATGTAAGAGGTGTAGAGCCATAAACCTGAGAATATAAGGGGTTTAAGCCATACACCTGAGAATATAAGGGGAGTAAAGCCACACACCTGAGCATGTAAGGGGTGTAAATCCATACACCTGAAAATGTAAGGGGAGTAAAGCCACTCACCTGAGAATGCAAGGGGTGTAAAGCCATAAACCTGAGAATATAAGGGGAGTAAAGCCACACACCTGAAAATATAAGACGAATAAAGCCACACACATAAGAATGTAAGGGGAGTAAAGACACACACCTGAGAATGTAAGGGGTGTAAAGCCATACACCTGAAAATATAAGGGGAGTAAATCAACACCCTGAGAATGTAAGGGGAGTAAATCCACACACATGAAAATATAAGGGAGTAAAGCCACACAACAGAGAAAGTAAGGGGGAGTAAAGCCACACACCTGAGAATGTATGGGGAGTATAGCCACACACCTGAAAATATAAGGGGAGTAAAGCCACACACCAGAGAATGTAAGGGGAGTAAAGCCACACACCTGAGAATGTAAGGGGGGTAAAGACACACACCTGAAAATATAAGGGGAGTAAAGCCACACACCTGAGAATGTAAGTGGTGTAAAACCACACACCTGAGAATGTAAAGGGAGTAAATCCACACATCTGAGAATATAAGTGGAGTAAAGCCAAAACCTGAGAATGTAAGGGGAGTTAAGCCACACACCTGAGAATATAAGGGAAGATAAACAACTCCTCAGAACACAGGGGAAGTAAAGCACACACACATGAAAATATATGGCGTGTAAAGCCCTTTATCTTATATGATAAGAAAAGTATAGACACACACCTGAGAATATAAGGCGAGTAAAGTCACAGTTGATAATATACGACAATTAAATCACACACCTGTGAATATATTGGAGTAACGCGACATTTAAGAACAGAAGGGAAGTAAAGCAACCACCTGTGCATATAAGATTAATAAAGGCACACACCTGTGCATATAAGATGAATAAAGCCACACACCTATGCATAAAGGATGTGTAAAGCCACACACTTGTTCGTATAAGATGAGTAAAGTCGCACATGTGTGCATATAAAATGAGTAAAGTCACACACCTGTGCATATAAGATGAGTAAAGTCACTCACCTGTGCATATAAGATGAGTAAAGTCACTCACCTGTGCATATAAGATGAGTAAAGCCACACACGTGTGCATATAAAATGAGTAAAGTTTTACACCTGTGCATGTAAGATGAGTAAAGTCACACACCTGTGCATATAAGATGAGTAAAGTCACACACCTGTGCATATAAGATGAGTAAAGTCACACACCTGTGCATATAAGAAGAGGAAAGTCACACATCTGTGCATATAAGATGAGTAAAGCCACACACCTGTGCATGTAAGATGAGTAAAGTCACACGCCTGTGCATATAAGAAGAGTAAAGTCACACATCTGTGCATATAAGATTAGTAAAGCCACACACCTGTGCATATAAGATGAGTAAAGCCACACACCTGTGCATATAGGCTGAGTAAAGTCGCACACCTGTGCATATAGGCTGAGTAAAGTCGCACACCTGTGCATATAAGATGAGTAAAGCCACACACCTGTGCATGTAAGATGAGTAAAGTCACACGCCTGTGCATATAAGAAGAGGAAAGTCACACATCTGTGCATATAAGATTAGTAAAGCCACACACCTGTGCATGTAAGATGAGTAAAGTCGCACACCTGTGCATAAAAGACGAGTAAAGCCACACACTTGTGCAAATAAGATGAGTAAAGTCGCACATCTGTGCATATAAGATGAGTAAAGCCACACACCTTAAAATATAAGGGGTATAAAACCATTTAAATGAAAATAAAAGAGTAAAGTCATACACCTGAAAATATAAGGGGGGTAAAGTCACACACCTGAGAATGTAAGGGGAGTAAAGCCACACACCTGAAAATATAACGGGAGTAAAGCCACACACCTGAGAATGTAAGGGGAGTAAAGCCACACACCTGAGAATGTAAGGGGAGTAAAGCCACACCCTCAAAATATAACGGGAGTAAAGCCACACACCTGAGATATAAGGGGAGGAAAGCTACACACCTGAAAATATAAGTGGAGTAAAGCCACACATCAGAGAATGTAAGGGGAGTAAAGCCACACACCTGAGAATGTATGGGGAGTAAAGCCACACACCTGAATATATAAAGGGAGTAAAGCAAAGCCACACACCTGAATATATAAAGGGAATAAAGCCACACACCAGAGAATGTAAGGGGAGTAAAGCCACCCACCTGAGAATGTAACGGGTGTAAAGCCACACACCTGAGATTGTAAGGGGAGTAAAACCACACACCTGAGAATGTAAGGGGAGTAAAGCCACACATCTGAGTATGTAAGGGGAGTAAATCCACACACCTGAGAATGTAAGGGGGAGTTAAGCCACACTTCTGAGAATATAAAGGAAGATAAGCAAGCCTCAGATCACAGGAGAAGTAAAGCACACACACATGAAAATATATGGCGTGTAAAGCCCTTTACCTTATTTGATAAGGTAAGTATAGCCACACACCTGAGAATATAAGGCGAGAAAAGTTACAGTTGATAATATACAACAAGTTAAGTCACACACCTGCGAATATATTGGGAGTAAAGCCACATTTAAGAATAGAAAGCCACACACCTGTGCATATAAGATGAATATAGTCACACACTTGTGCATATAAGATGAGTAAAGCCACACACCTGTGCATATAAGATGAGTAAAGTCGCACACCTGTGCATATAAGATGAGTAAAGCCACACACCTGTGCATATAAGATGAGTAAAGTCGCACATCTGTGCATATAAGATGAGTAAAGGCACACACCTGTGCATGTAAGATGAGTAAAGCCACACACCTGTGCATATAAGATGAGTAAAGTCACACACCTGTTCATATAAGATGAGTAAAGCCACACACCTGTGCATATAAGATGAGTAAAGTCACACACCTGTGCATATAAGATGAGTAAAGTCACACAGCTGTGCATGTAAGATTAGTAAAGCCACACACCTGTGCATATAAGATGTATAAAGCCACACACCTGTGCATTTAAGATGAGTAAAGCCACACACCTGTGCATTTAAGATGAGTAAAGCCACACAACTGTGCATATAAGATGAGTAAAGTCACACACCTGTGCATATAAGATGAGTAAAATCACACACCTGTGCCTACAAGACGAGTAAAGTCACACACCTGAGAATAAATGGGAGGCGAAAAAATCACACACCTGAGAATATAAGGATAGTAAAGCCATACACCTGACAATGAAAGGTTGACTAGTACAGCTACACACCTGAGAACATAAGGCGAGTAAAGCCATTCCCCTCAGAATATAAGGGAGCTGAGTAAATCCACACACCTGAGAACATAATTAAAACGATTAAATCCACACACCTGAGAACATAATTGAAACGACTAAAGCCGCACACTGAGAATAAAATGAGACGAGTAAAGCAACACAAATGAGAATAAAAGGTGAATAAATCCACACACATGAGAATATAAGACGAATAAAGCCATTCACCTGAGAATAAGATGAGTTAAGCTAATCACCTGAGAGAATATTGCGTATAAAGCCACACCTGCATGAGAGTATAAGGTGTGTAAAGCCACTCACCTGAGAAAATCATGCATAAGGTGAGTAAAGCTACAAGAATGTAAAATACAGGGTGGTGCAAAGCCACAAGAAAGTAGAGCGAACAAAGCCTTATAATATACTTGCCTTATGAACAAATCCACAAGGGCCGTGATGAGAGGTTCGAACCTTGTCCGGATTAATCCCAGACACGCCTTAGTCGAGAGCGCCACGCCATGGTAAAAGAATTGCAACCGGGAGTGCTACTGCTCTCACACGGATCCTGCAGCCTCTCCAGACACAAACCGGGGTCTTACACAATTCCCGCCATGCCCCGGGCTCTGTCAACAAGCTGTTTACCTCTTCGCCCTTACTTCAATACACACAGAAATCACAAGAGCGTGATACATCAATTGAAAAATCCACAAGGGCCGTGATGAGGGTTCGAACCTACGTCCGGGGTGATCCCAGACCCGCCATAGTCGATTGCGCCAAGACTAGGCACGCCTGGGATCACCCTTGACGTAAGTTCGAACCCTAATCTGGCCCTTGTGAATTTCTTCATATGATGTATCACGTTATTGTTACTTTTGTGTGTATACTTTCCTTATATTATGTTCTTTTAGAGCAAGAACGTTAAGCTATCTTTTCCCGAGTCCTCAGTACTACAGTTCACACATGAACATGGTATCGACGGTGCACTCTCTTCACTCGAATTATACGTCAAAACCAGAGAACCACCTTCACCATTTGGTATCGACTGTGCACTACTTTCACTGGACGTATTCGTCAAGACCAGAAACGCCACCATCACACACAAAGTCTACACCACACCAACAATCATGGCTTGAACGGCCTCAGTGAGTGTCGCTACCGATACAAGTGTGATGGACTCTACCATACGGAGACCTCACACCTGCAGGCCTGCAGGCCATAGTAAACTATGGATAAACAAAGAAATGAACACCTGCATTACGAAATATGTAAATAAATAGTTGAACTCCAACCCACATCAGCCGACTCAACAAGATATCTTTTAAATCCATTATGAACACTCAATACCATACAGATGATTGCTTTATGAAGGATATCATAACCAGAGGAGAAAGACCAGTTGATCATTACCAAAAACTTTAACTCATAATGTACTACAAGACTAAAAAGACTTCAGACTTAATAATGAAGAACAGGCTGAACAGAACAAGCAACCCTCCCAGAAAGCTGGAGAAGTAAACAAAAGGGAAGCAGAAAGGTAGGGAGGCCGGAGGGCAAGCAGGCGGCTAGGACGTACGACAGGCCGAAAGGAGGCAGGCAGGGTAGAAGATGGAAGGCAGGTTGCCTGGATGACTGACAGGCAAGGAGGATGCATGCAGGCCCGCAGACAATCCGGCAAAACTGTGGGCAGGCAGGTCGGTAGAACAGCAGGCTGACTGGCAGGACGGCTGGCAGG
>WNGS01010808.1:84822-138294 GCA_020271785.1 Procambarus virginalis
GGTCACGTGGTGGTTGTATGTGGCGGGGTCCTGGCTTGTGTGTGTGTGGCGGGGGTCCTGGCTTGTGTGTGTGTTACAGGGTCCAGGGTGGTGTGTATGGCAGGGTCCAGGGTGGTGTGTGTGGCAGGGTCCAGGGTGGTGTTGTGTGGCATCGTCAAGGGTGGTGCGTGTGGCAGGGTCCTTGGTGTGTGTGTGGCAGTGTCCAGGGTGGTTTGTGTGGCGGGGTCAAGGGTGGTGCTGTGTGTCTGGGTGGTGGTAGTGTGTGGCAGAGTCCAGGATGGTGGTGTTACAGGGTCCAGCGTGGTGTGGTGTGACGGGGTCCTGGGTTATCTTGAGGTTACCTTGAGGTATTTACGGGGCTTAGTGTCCCCGCGGCCCGGTCCTCGACCAGACCTCCACACCCAGGAAGCAGCCCGTGACAGCTGACTAACACCCAGGTACCTATTTTACTGCTAGGTAACAGGGGCATAGAGTGAAAGAAACTTTGCCCATTGTTTTCTCGCCGGCGCCTGGGATCGAACCCAGGCCACAGGATCACTTGTCCAGCGTGCTGTCCGCTCGGCCGACCGGCTCCCTGGGTGGTGTGTTGGCAGGTGTCCAACGTGGTGTGTGTGGCAGTGGTCCAACGTGGTGTGTTGTGGCAGGGTCTCCAGGGTGGTGGTGTGTGGCAGGGTCCAGAGTGGTGTGTGTGGCGGGTCCTGGGTGGTGTGTGTAGCGGGGTCCTGGGTGGTGTGGTCCTGGGTGTGGTCCAGGGTGTGGTGTGTGTGACAGGGGTCCACAGTGGGTGTGTGTGTGTTTGTGGCAGGTCCATGGTGGTGTGTGTGGCAGGTCCAGGGTGGTGTGTGTGGCAGGGTCCAGGGACCAACAGCAGGGGCAACAGGCCGGGTCAAGGGTGGTGTGTGTGGCAGTGTCGACGGTGGTGTGTGTGTGGGTGGGTGCAGAGTGGTGGTGTGACAGGTTCCAGGTGGTGGGTGTGTGTGGCGGGGTTCCAGGGTAGTGTGTGTGGCAGGGTCCAGGGTGGTGTGTGTTTTCAGGGTCCGGGGTGGGTGTGTGTGGCAGGGTCAAGGATGGTGTGTGTGGCAGGGTAAAAGGGTGGTGGGTGTGCAGGGTCCAGGGGGTGTTTGTGTGGCATCGTCAAGGGTGGTGTGTGTGGCAGTGTCCAGGGTGGTTGTGTGGCGGGGTCAGGGGGGTGTGTGTGGCAGGGTCCATGGTGGTGTGTGTGGCGGGGTCCAGGGGGGTGTGTGGGCAGAGTCCAGGATGGGGTGTGTTACAGGGTCAACGTGGTGTGTGTGGCAGGGTCCAACGTGGTGTGTGTGGCAGGGTCCAACGTGGTGTGTGTGGCGCTGTCCTGGGTGGTGTGGTGGCAGGGTCAACGTGGTGTGTGTGCATGGTCCAACGTGGTGTGTGTGGCAGGGTCAAGGGTGGTGTGTGTGGTAGGGGCCAGAGTGGTGTTGTGTGGCAGGTGTCATGGGTGGTGTGTGTAGCGGGGTCATGGTGGTTTGTGTGGCAGGGTCCAGGGTTGTGTGTATGGGCGGGGTCCAGGGTGGTGTGTGTAGCAGGTTCCAGGGTGGTGTGTGTGTGGCAGTGTCCAGGGTGGTGTGTGTGACAGGGGCCACAGTGGTGTGTGTGTGTGGCAGGGTCCATGGTGGTGTGTGTGACACGGGTCCACAGTGGGTGTTGTGGCCGGGTCCAGGGACCAACAGGCAGGGGCCAACAGGCAGGGTCAAGGGTGGTGGTGTGGGCAGTGTCGACGGGGTGTGTGTGTGGGGGGTGCAGAGTGTGTGTGTGTGACAGGGTCCAGGGTGGGTGTGTGTGTGGCGGGGTCCAGGGTGGTGTGTGTGGTGGCAGGGTCCAGGGTGGTGTGGTGTGGCAGGGTCCGGGGGGTGGTGTGTGTGGCAAGGTCCAGGGTGAGATGAGTGACAGGGTGCAGGGTGGAGTTTGTGTGGCATCGTCTTGGTGGTTGTGTGGGTGTTGGAGGGTGTGTGTGTTGCGGGGTACAGGGTGGTATGTGTGACAGCATACAGGATGGTGTGTGTGACAGTGTCGAGGGTGTGTGTGTGTGCGGGGAATAGGGGTGTGTGTGTGACAGGGTACAGTATGGTGTGGTGGGGGCGAGTCCTGGTGGTGTGTGTGTGGCAGGGTCTCGGAGGTGGTGTGTGTGTGTGACAGGGTCCTGGGTGGGTGTGTATGGCAGGGTCCAGGGTGGTGTATGTTGCAGGGGTCCAGGGTGATGTATGTGGCAGGGTCCAGGTTCGTGTGTGTGTGGGGAGGGTTCTAGGGTGGTATGTTGTGGTCAGAGTCCACAGTGGTGTGTGGTGGTGGGTCCAGGTGGTTGGTGGTGTGTGTGTGGCAGGGTACAGGGTGGGTGTGTGTGTGTGGGTGGGGGTCCAGGGTGGTGTGAGTGTGTGTGGCAGGGTTTCTGGGTGGTGGTGTGTGGCAGGGTCCACGTTGGTGTGTGTGTGGCGGGGTCTGTCTTGTGTGTGTGACAGGGTCCAGGGTGGTGTGTATGGCAGGGTCCAGGGTGTGTGGTGTGGCAGGGTAAAGGGTGGTGTGTGTGGCAGGGTGAAAGGGGGTGTTTGTGTGGCATCGTCAAGGGTGGTGTGTGTGGCAGGTGCAGGGTGGTGTGTGTGGCAGTGGTCCAGGGTGGTTGTGTGGCGGGGTACCAGGGTGTGTGTGTGGCAGGGGTCCATGGGGGTGTGTGTGGCGGGGTACCGGGTGGTGGGTGGCAGAGTCCAGGATGGTGTGTGGTACAGGGTCCAGCGTGGTGTGTGTGGCGGGGTTCCTGGGTGGTGTGTGTGGCAGGGGCCAACGTGGTGTGTGTGTGCAGGGTCCAACGTGGGTGTGTGTGGCAGGGTCAAGGGTGGTGTGGTGGCCGGGTCCAGAGTGGTGTGTGTGGCAGGGTCCTGGGGGGTGTGTGTAGCGGGGTCCTGGGTGGTGTGTTTGGCAGTGTCCAGGGGTTGTGTGTGGGCGGGGTCCAGGGGGGTGGTGGTAGCAGGGTCCAGGGTTGTGTGTGTGTGGCAGTGTCCAGGGTGGTTGGTGTGTACAAGGGTCACCAGTGGTGTTGTGGTGTGGCAGGGTCCTGGTGTGTGTGTGTGGCCGGTCCAGGGTGCTGTGTGTGGCAGGGTCTACGGTGGTGTGTGTGTGGCAGGATCCAGGGTGGAGTGTGACAGGGTCCAGGTGGTGGTGTTGTGGCGGGGTCGGTGGTGTGTGTTGCAGGGTGCAGGGGCAGTGTGACAGGGTCCAGGGTGTGTGTGTGGCAGGTTCCAGGGTCGTGTGTGTGTGGCAGGGGTCCAGGGTGGTGTGTGTGTGGCGGGTTCCGGGTGGTGTGTGTGTGTGTGGCATGGTCCAGGGTGGTGTGTGTGTGCGGGGTCCAGGATGGTGTGTGTGTGGCAGTGTCCAGGTGTGGTGTGTGGCCAGAGTCCAGGGTGGTGTGTGTGGCAGGGTCCCAGGGCGTGTGTGTTGCAGGGGCCCAGGGTGGTGTGTGTGGCAGGGTGCGGGGTGGTGTGTGTGGCAAGGTCCAGGGGGAGATGAGTGACGGGGTGCAAGGTGGTGTTTGTGTGGCATCGATCCTTGGTGGTGGTGTGTGGAGTGTGTGTGTGGGTGGAGTGTGTGTGTTGGGAGTGTGTGTGGTCGGCAGGGTCCCGGGTGGTATGTGTGACAGCAACAGGATGGTGTGGTGTGGCAGGTGGTGTGTGGTAGCGGGGGAATAGGGTGGTGTGTGTGACAGAGTCCAGGGTGGTGGTGTGTGGCAGGGTCTGGGAGGTGTGTGTGTGGGACAGGGTCCTGGGTGGTTTGTGTGGCAGGGTCCAAGATGGTGTGGTGGCAGGGTCCTGGTGGGTGTGTGTGAAGGTTTCAGGGTGATGTGTGTGGCAGGGTCCAGGGTGGTTTGTGTGGCAGGGTTCACGGGTGGGTGTGTGTGGGGGGTCCTTGCTGGTGTGTGTGATAGTGTCCAGGGTGGTGTTGTGTGGCAGGATCCGGGGTGGTGTTTGTGACAGGTCCCGGGTTGGGTGTGGTGGCAGGGTCCAGGGTGGTGTGTGTGGCAGGGTCCAGGATGGTTGTGTGGAGGGTAAAGGTGGCGGTGTGGCAGGGTCCCAGGTGGTGTTGTGGGCATCTCAAGGGTGGTGTGTGTGGAGGTCCAGGGTGGTGTTTGTTGCCAGGGTCACTGGTAGTGTGTGTGGCAGGGTCCAGGGTGGTTGTGTGGCAGGGTTCCAGGGTGGTGTGTGTTGGGTGAATGGGTCCAGGGTGTGTGTGTGTCGGCAGGGTCCAGGGTGGTGTGTGTGTGGCAGGGTCCAGGGTGGTGGTGTGTCTGGCGGGGGCCTGGGTGTATGTGTGTGTGTGTCAGGGTCCAGGGTGGATGTGGTGGCAGGGTCCAGGGTGGGTGTGTGGCAGGGTCTGGGGTGGTGTGTGTGGCAGGGTCCAGGGTGAGATGAGTGACGGGGTGCAGGGTGATGGTGGTGTGGCAGGGTCCAGGGTGGTGTGGTGCGACAGGGTCCAGGGTGGTGTGTGGGGCAAGTCCAGGTGGTGTGTGGGGCAGGTCCAGGTGGTGTGTGTGTGTGTGACAGGGGTCCAGGGTGGGTGGTGTGACAGGGTCCAGGGTGGTGTGTGGGCAGGTCCAGGGTTGTGTGTGTGTGACAGGGGTCCAGGGTGGTGTGTGTGACAGGGTCCAGGGTTGTTTGTTGGGTGACAGGGGTCCAGGGTGGTGTGTGTGGCAGGGTCCAGGGTTGTTTGTGTGTGTGACAGTTCATTGTGCTTGAGTGTGGCAGTTCAGTGTGCTTTTGTGTGGCAGTTCAGTGTGCGTGTGTGTGTGTACTCACCACGTTGTGCTGGCGGGGATTGCGCTCTCGGCTCTTTGGTCCCGTCTCTCGACTGTCAATCAACAGGTGTATAGGTTCCTGAGCCTATTGGATTCTATCATATATACACTTGAAACTGTGTATGGAGTCAACCTTCACCACATCCTTGCCATATGCATTCCATTTGTCAACTACTCTTACACTAAAAAAAAATCTATCTAATATCTCTGTTGCTCATTTGTGCACTCAATTTCCACCTATGTCCCCTAGAGCGTGTGCCCCTTGTGTTAAATACCCTGTCAATTCCTCTGAGAATCTTGTACGAGGTGATCTTATCCCCCCTAACTCTTCAGTCTTCTAGCGACGTGAGGTTTTATTCCCGTAGTCTTTCCTCGTAGCTCATACCTCTCATCCCGGGTACTAGTTTTATTGGCAAACCTTTGAACTTTTTCCAGTTTGGTCTTATGTTTGAGTAGATATAGATCTGACATAGGTGGCATACAAAGTTCTGAATGATTCCTTGCACATGTGTCTAAATGCCGTTTTTATGTTAGCCAACCTGGCATATGCTGCTGATGTTATCCTCTTGATTTGGGCTTCATGGGACAGTTCCGGCGTGAAATCAACCCCCAGGTCTTTCTCTCTCTCTGACTCTTGAAGAATTTCATCTCCCAAATGATACCTTGTAACTGGCCTCCTGCTCCCTTCACCTATCTTCATTACATTACATTTGCTTGGGTTAAACTCTAACAACTATATGTTCGACCATTACTTTAGTTTGCCTAGGTCTTCTTGAAGCCTGAAACAGTCCTCCTTTGTCTTAATCCTTCTCATAATTTTGGCATCGTCAGCAAACATTGAGAGGAATGAGTCTATACCCTCCGGGAGATCGATTACGTATATCAGAAACAGGATAGTACCGAGTACAGAGCCCTGTGGGACTCCACTGGCGACTTCACGCCATTCTGAGGTCTCACCCCTCACTGTAACTCTTTGCTTCCTATTGCTTAGGTATTCCCTTATCCACTGGAGCATTTTACCAGTTACTCCTGTCTGTCTCTCCAGCTTATATACCAGCCTCTTATGGGGGACTGTATCAAAGGCTTTCCGACAGTTCAAAAAAATGCAGTCCGCCCAACCTTCTCTTTCTTGTTTAATCTTTGTCACCTGATCGTAAAATTATATTAATATTACCCTGTAAGGCAACATTTACCCTCCCTGAACCCATGTTGGCGACATGTCACGAAGTCCCTTCTCTCCAGATGTGTTATTAGATTTTTTCTCACGATTTTCCCCATCACTTTGCATGGTACAAGTTAAGGACACTGGCCTGTAGTTCAATGCCTCTTGTCTGTCACCCTTTCTGTATATTGGGACCACATTAGCCGCCTTCTATATATCTGGTAAGTCTCCCGTCTCCAGAGACCTAATATACACTATGGAGAGTGGCAAACAGAGTGCCTCTGCACACTCTTTCAATTCCCATGGTGAGGTCCCGTCTGGACCAACAGCCTTTCTCACATCCAGAAAGGGGACGTGTGGTGGGGTCCAGGGTGGTGTGTGTGGCAGGGGTCCAGGGTGGTGTGTGTGTGGCGGGGAATAGGGTGGTGTGTGTGACAGGGTACAGTATGGTGTGTGGGGCAGAGTCCAGGGTGGTGTGTGTGTGGCAGGGTCTGGAAGGTGTGTGTGTGTGACAGGGTCCAGGGTGGTGTGTGTGGCAGGGTCCAGGATGGTGTGTGTGGCAGGGGTCCAGGGTGGTGTGTGTGACAGGTTTCAGGGTGATGTGTGTGGCAGGGTCCAGGGTGGTGTGTGTGGCAGGGTTCACGGTGGTGTGTGTGTGGCGGGGTCCTGGCTGGTGTGTGTGATAGTGTCCAGGGTGGTGTTTGTGTGGCAGGATCCGGGGTGGTGTTTGTGACAGGGTCCAGGGTGGTGTGTGTGGCAGGGTCCAGGGTGGTGTGTGTGGCAGGGTCAAGGATGGTGTGTGTGGCAGGGTCCAGGGTGGTGTGTGTGTGGCTGGGCTTAGGGTGGTGTGTGGGGCAGGGTCCAGGGTGGTGTGTGTGGCAGGGTCCAGGGTGGTATGTGTGGCAGGGTCCAGGGTGGTGTGTGTGGCGGGTTCCAGGGTGGTGTGTGTGGCGGGGTCCACGATGGTGTGTGTGGCAGGGTCCAGGGTGGTGTGTGTGGCAGGGTCTAGGGTGGTGTGTGTGTGGCAGGGTCCAGGGTGGTGTGTGTGTGGCAGGGTCTAGGGTCGTGTGTGGGGCAGGGTCCAGGGTGGTGTGTACTCATCTAATTGTACTCACCTAATTGTGCTTGTGGGGGTTGAGCTTTGGCTCTTTGGTCCCGATTATCAACCGTCAATCAACTGGTGTACAGATTCCTGAGCCTACTGGGCTCTATCATATCTACATTTGAAACTGTGTATGGAGTCAGCCTCCACCACATCACTTCCTAGTGCATTCCATTTACTAACTACTCTGACACTGAAAAAGTTCTTTCTAATGTCTCTGTGGCTCATTTGGGTACTCAGCTTCCACCTGTTTCCCCTTGTTCGCGTCCCTCCAGTGTTGAATAGTTCATCCTTGTTTACCCGATCGATTCCCCTGAGGATTTTGTAGGTTGTGATCATGTCCCCCCTTACTCATGTCATGTCCCCCCTTACCTTTCAGTGTCGTAAGGTGCATTTCCCGCAGCCTTTCCTCATAACTCATGCCTCTTAGTTCTGGGACTAGTCTAGTAGCATACCTTTGGACCTTTTCCAGCTTCGTCTTGTGCTTGACAAGGTACGGGCTCCATGCTGGGGCCACATACTCCAGGATCGGTCTTACATATGTGGTGTACATGATTCTGAATGATTCCTTACACAGGTTCCTGAACGCCGTTCTGATGTTAGCCAGCCTCGCATATGCCGCAGACGTTATTCTCTTTATGTGGGCTTCAGGAGACAGGTTTGGTGTGATATCAACTCCTAGATCTTTCTCTCTGTCTGTTTCATTAAGTACTTCATCTCCTATTCTGTATCCTGTGTCTGGCCTCCTGTTTCCACTGCCTAGTGTCATCACTTTGCATTTACTAGGGTTGAACTTCAACAGCCATTTGTTGGACCATTCACTCAGTCTATCTATGTCATCTTGTAGCCTCCTACTATCATCCTCTGTTTCAATCCTCCTCATAATTTTTGCATCGTCGGCAAACATTGAGAGGAACGAATCTATACCCTCTGGGAGATCATTTACATATACCAGAAACAGTATAGGTCCAAGGACTGACCCCTGCGGGACTCCACTTGTAACGTCTCGCCAATCTGAGACCTCACTCCTCACACAGACTCGTTGTCTCCTGTTGCTTAGGTACTCCCCTATCCACCGGAGTACCTTCCCTTTCACTCCAGCCTGCATCTCCAACTTTCGCACTAGCCTCTTGTGTGGCACTGTATCAAAGGATTTCTGGCAATCCAAAAATATGCAGTCTGCCCACCCTCCTCTTTCTTGCCTTATTTTTGTTGCCTGGTCATAGAATTCAAGTAACCCTGTGAGGCAGGACCTGCCATCCCTGAACCCATGTTGATGCTGTGTTACAAAGTTCCTTCGCTCCAGATGCTCCACCAGTTTTTTTTCGCACAATCTTCTCCATCAGCTTGCATGGTATGCAGGTTAGGGACACTGGCCTGTAGTTCAGTGCCTCCTGTCTATCCCCTTTCTTGTATATCAGGACTACGTTAGCTGCTTTCCAAATATCTGGCAGTTCCCTTGTTTTCCAGTGATTTGTTATACACTATGGAGAGTGGTAGGCACAGTTCTCTTGCTCCTACCTTTTGAACCCAAGGGGAGATTCCATCTGGGCCTATAGCCTTTGTCACATCCAACTCTAGTAAACACTTCCTTACTTCCCCGCTGGTAATCTCAAAGTCTTCCAGTGGTTCCTGGTTAGCTATTCCCTCTCTTACCTCTGGAATTTCTCCTTGCTCTAATGTGAAGACCTGGAATTTCTTATTCAACTCCTCACACACTTCCTTTTCATTTGTAGCGAATCCTTCCGCCCCTATCCTTAATTTCATAACCTGTTCCATTACTGTTGTTTTTCTCCTGATGTGGCTATGTAACAATTTAGGCTGAGTCTTTGCCTTGCTTGCGATGTCATTTTCGTATTGTCTTTCTGCCTCTCTTCTCATCCTGACATATTCATTCCTGGCATTCTGGTATCTTTCTCTGCTCTCCAGTGTCCTGTTATTCCTATAGTTTGTCCATGCCCTTTTAATTTGCTGCTTAGCTAGCCTACATCTCTGATTAAACCATGGGTTCCTCATTTTCATTTCTCTGTTTTCATTTTGGACTGGGACAAACTTGTTTGCTGCGTCCTTGCACTTCTGCGTGATGTAATCCATCACATCTTGGGCCGTCTTTCCCCTGAGCTCTGTTTCCCATGCTATATCTGTTAGGAATTTTCTTATCCCCTCATAGTTTCCCTTTCGGTATGCTAACCTTTTGGTTTCGGTATCCCTCCTCGAGTTCAATAACCCTACTTCAATCAAGTACTCAAACACCAGTACACTGTGGTCACTCATTCCTACTGGGTCCTCAAAACCGATTTCTCTTATGTCGGAGTCGTTCAGAGTGAAGACTAGGTCGAGTCTCGCTGGTTCGTCATTGCCTCTCATCCTTGTGGGTTCTCCGACATGCTGGGTTAAAAAGTTTATTGTCACCACCTCCAATAGTTTGGCTCTGCACGTATCCTCGCCTCCATGCGGTGTGGGGAAAACCTGACTCCAATAACTAATAATTAAATAAATATATATACTTCGATAGGTATGAAGGACCACCACTTTTTGAGAAAAAGTGGAAAACAAAGAGACAATGGAAAAACTGATCCCAAGAACTAGTGTCCTATGGATCTTAGTAAGACTGTAATTTTTATATAAATGGAGTCAAATTAACTTACACAAAATTGGGGGGTTACATGCTAAAAGATGAATACATCCCTAGCATTATTCTGTTGCTGGTTCTTCACCAGAGTAAATCAAATATGAAAGTAAATAAGGTTGAATATATAATATTAATTGGAGGTAAATGCTCCTCAATATACTACTGAAATGTTGAACAGCATCAGTAAATCAATGGATTAGTGTAATTGATCTCTTTAGATCACTACTGTAACTATAGAGTTATTGCTACAGATGAAAAAGGGACAGCTTAGCTGTAAATCTAGTGAGGTGTAATCAGTTGCTACGCTCCACCGACGACGTGTTGCATAGGGCAAATTGTTGCAAGAAACGGTGGGGAAGCCTAGCACCTCGGTTGGCGTCGCCTTGGTACTGAAAGGCAATTACATTGTAGAAATCTTCTACATAATAAGTAATTACAATTACATCCTGAATTATAAGGATAACAGTGGAAATTTCAGCTAATATCTGAGCAATTTATATTCAAACACTGTGAAATATCTTTGGAGAAAATAAACTAATAATCATATATTTAGATGGTAAATTTACTAGAGACACGTACGAGATTTTGTTATTTTGCATTCGGCCTAACGACTGCTAGCCTAAATGTTAATTGTGGCCACATAATAACAAAAAGGTAAACCTAGCTGCCGAGCCGCGTGTCGTTGATGTGGAGACTTGAGCAATTCTTCGTCCTCCAGCTGCTGCTTGAAAGGCGTTGACTTTGGAGCTGCTCATATGCTAGTCTGGGACACGGCTAATGTTATGCCAGATAACGTGGCACCGCTCAACTGGTCGTGGGAGCGAAATAAGTAGGGTCAAAACACAGCTCTGCTACACGCTGTCAATGGCGTCTGAGTCGTCTCTCGTTTTTCGTGTCTAGTGACGCTCTCTCGTCTTCCTCCTCTTCCTTATTGCGCATGCGCGCTCTCGATATACATATCGAGCGTAAATGAATATGTATGTATCGCAATTGACTAAGGAAGGAAGAGGTAATAACGAGTATTAATATCACATTAAATTCTTCTGTGATAAAATAGAATTTCTCGTAACATAAATTGGCTTATTAAAGTTGTGTAGCCAATCGAGGAAATTAAAGTAAAATCATTTACATCAAAGTAATTTCCTCTAGAATGTTTAATATTAACTAAATAAAGGAATTCCACTAAGTAGTAGTATACTACGAAATTAAACTTATTAATAAGTAACTATTTTTAGTAAAGGAAATGATAAACTAGATTCTTGTTATAAATCCAACTAAATGTAGAGAAAATTCATGTTACTGCCTGTCGTTCCTCACGTCGTCATTCTGACTAGGAGGAATTTGGCAGTGAATAAATCATGATAATGATTAAATCTACAAGTTAGTAATTTTAGTAACTACTTTGGTTAATACAAAGGTTGTATAAAAACAATGATGTATAAAACTGTTGGTTATTTCCAACATGCGGTTCCTTGTTCTCCCAGTCAATCCTTCCGTGATTGAAGTCGCCCATGATGAGCAGGTGGGATCTATTTCTACAGGCAGCAGAGGCAGTGTGTGGCAGGGTCCAAGGTGGTATGTGTGCCAGGGTCCAGGGTGGTGTGTGTGGCGGGTTCCAGGGTGGTGTGTGTGGCGGAGTCCAGGACGGTGTGTGTGGCAGGGTCCAGGGTGGTGTGTGTGGCATGGTCCAAGGTGGTGTGTGTGGCAGGGTCCAGGTTGGTATGTGTGGCAGGGTCCAGGGTGGTTTGTGTGACAGGGTCCAGGGTGGTGTGTGTGGCAGGGTTCATGGTGGTGTGTGTGTGGCAGGGTCCAGGGTGGTGTGTGTGTGGCAAGGTCCAGGGTGGTGTGTGTGGCGGGGTCCAGGGTAGTGTGTGTGGCGGGGTCCAGGGTGGTGTGTGTGGCAGGGTCCAAGGTGGTGTGTGTGACAGGGTCCAGGGTGGTGTGTGTGGCGGGGTCCAGGGTGGTGTGTGTGGCAGGGTCCAGGGTGGTGTGTGTGGCAGGGCCCAGGGTGGTGTGTGTGGCAGGGCCCAGGGTGGTGTGTGTGGCAGGGCCCAGGGTGGTGTGTGTGGCAGGGTTCAGGGTGGTGTGTGTGGCAGGGACCAGGGTGATGTGTGTGGCAGGGACCAGGGCGATGTGTGTGGCGGGGTCATGTGCTATAATGCATCTGGGTTGCCAGGGGCAGGTGAACCATGACCTGTTTACCCACATACACCACAAGGGAGACGTGAGAGAAGGCGTGCGACAGGTCGCCTTCTGGTCGACAAAGGAAGAGAAGTGGGAAGGCAGCAGGAGTCGCTGGTAATGGACGCCGGCCGCCACTCAATACCCGCCATGCTTCACCTCCTTCACTCTCTTCACTCAACTACCTCGTTTATATAATAACGGTAATAAAGGCAAGGAGCGAATGCAATCAATAAGTAATATATTGTGACAACTGAAGAGAGTTCATATCTGTTGGAGGAAATTGACAGCTCGTGGAGTGAGTTGACGGCTGCTGGATAAAGTTGACGGTTGGTGGATGGAGTAGATAGATGGCGGTGCGAGTTGAAGATTAGTGGAGGGAGCTAAGGGCTCGTGGAGGGAGAGGACGGCTGTTGGAGGGAGTTGACGGCTGGTGGAGGGAGTTGACGGCTGGTGGAGGGAGTTGACGGCTGGTGGAGGGAGTTGACGGCTGGTGGAGGGAGTTGACGGCTGGTGGAGAGAGTTGACAGCTGGTGGAGGGAGTTGACGGCTGGTGGAGGGAGTTGACGGCTGGTGGAGAGAGTTGACAGCTGGTGGAGGGAGTTGACGGCTGGTGGAGGGAGTTGACGGCTGGTGGAGGGAGTTGACGGCTGGTGGAGGGAGTTGACGGCTGGTGGAGGGAGTTGACGGCTGGTTGAGTGAGTAGACGGCCAGTTGAGTGAATAGACGGCTGGTCGATGGAGGTGACTGCTGCGGAAGGTGTTGAACTTACAAGTTTTTCTCGAAATAGACATCATTTGTCATCATGAAATATTCGACTCCAGAATCATTTGTCTTCCCGGCCGTATTCCCTTGAGTAAGGTGAGTAAGAGACACACCTGAAAATGTAAGGGGAGTAAGGTCACACACCTGAGAATGTAAGGGGAGTAAGGTCACACACCTGAGAATGTAAGGGGAGTAAGGCCACACACCTGAGAATGTAAGTGGAGTAAGGTCACACACCTGAGAATGTAAGGGGATTAAGGCCACACACCTGAGAATGTAAGGGGAGTAAGGCCACACATCTGAGAATGTAAGGGGAGTAAGGCCACACACCTGAGAATGTAAGGGGAGTAAGGCCACACACCTGAGAATGTAAGTGGAGTAAGGTCACACACCTGAGAATGTAAGGGGATTAAGGCCACACACCTGAGAATGTAAGGGGAGTAAGGCCACATACCTGAGAATGTAAGGGGAGTAAGGCCACACACCTGAGAATGTAAGGGAAGTAAGGCCACACACCTGAAAATGTAAGGAGAGTAAGGCCACACACCTGAGAATGTAAGGGAGTAAGGCCACACACCTGAGAATGTAAGGGAAGGCCACACACCTGAAAATGTAAGGGGAGTAAGGCCACACACCTGAGAATGTAAGGGGAGTAAGGCCACACACCTGAGAATGTAAGGGAAGTAAGGCCACACACCTGAGAATATATGGGGAGAAAACCACACACCTGAGATTGTAAGGGGAGTAAGGCCACACACATGAGAATATAAGGGGAGTAAAGCCACACAACTGATAATGTATGGGGTGTAAAGCCACACATCTGAGAATATAAGGGAAGATAAGCAACTCCTCGAAATACCGGGGAAGTAAAGCACACACACATGAAAATATATGGCCTGTAAAGCCCTTTACTTGATATGATAAGGTAAGTATAGCCACACACCTGAGAATATAAGGCGAGTAAAGTCACACACCTGTGAATATATTGGGAGTAAAGCCACATTTAAGAATAGAAGGGACGTAAAGCCACACACCTGTGCATATAAGATGAATAAAATCACACACCTGTGCATATAAGATGAGTAAAGCCACTCACCTGTTCATATAAGATGAGTAAAGCCACACACCTGTGCATATAGGATGAGTAAATCCACACACCTGTGCATATAAGATGAGTAAAGTCACACACCTGTGCATATAAGATGAGTAAAGCCACACACCTGTGCATATAAGATGAGTAAAGTCACTCACCTGTGCATATAAGATGAGTAAAGCCACATACGTGTGCATATAAGATGAGTAAAGTCACACACCTGTGCATATAAGATGAGTAAAGCCACACACCTGTGCATATAAGATGAGTAAAGTCACTCACCTGTGCATATAAGATGAGTAAAGTCACACACCTGTGCATATAAGATGAGTAAAGCCACACACCTGTGCATATAAGATGAATAAAGTCACACATCTGTTCATATAAGATTAGTAAAGCCACACACGTGTGCATATAAGATGAGTAAAGTCACACACCTGAGAATGTAAGGGGTGTAAAGCCATACACCTGAAAATATAAGGGGAGTAAAGCCACACACCTGTGAATGTAAGGGGTGTAAAGCCATACACCTGAGAATGTAAGGGGTGTAAAGCCGCACACCTGAGAATATAAGGGGAGTAAAGCCACACACCTGAAAAAATATGGGGTGTAAAGCCATTCACCTGAAAACAAAAGAGTAAAGCCATACACCTGAAAATATAAGGGGAGTAAAGTCACACACCTGAGAATGTAAGGGGGAGTAAAGCCACACACCTGTGAATGTAAGAGGTGTAGAGCCATAAACCTGAGAATATAAGGGGTTTAAGCCATACACCTGAGAATATAAGGGGAGTAAAGCCACACACCTGAGCATGTAAGGGGTGTAAATCCATACACCTGAAAATGTAAGGGGAGTAAAGCCACTCACCTGAGAATGCAAGGGGTGTAAAGCCATAAACCTGAGAATATAAGGGGAGTAAAGCCACACACCTGAAAATATAAGACGAATAAAGCCACACACATAAGAATGTAAGGGGAGTAAAGACACACACCTGAGAATGTAAGGGGTGTAAAGCCATACACCTGAAAATATAAGGGGAGTAAATCAACACACCTGAGAATGTAAGGGGAGTAAATCCACACACATGAAAATATAAGGGGAGTAAAGCCACACAACAGAGAAAGTAAGGGGGAGTAAAGCCACACACCTGAGAATGTATGGGGAGTATAGCCACACACCTGAAAATATAAGGGGAGTAAAGCCACACACCAGAGAATGTAAGGGGAGTAAAGCCACACACCTGAGAATGTAAGGGGGGTAAAGACACACACCTGAAAATATAAGGGGAGTAAAGCCACACACCTGAGAATGTAAGTGGTGTAAAACCACACACCTGAGAATGTAAAGGGAGTAAATCCACACATCTGAGAATATAAGTGGAGTAAAGCCACAAACCTGAGAATGTAAGGGGAGTAAAGCCCCACACCTGAGAATGTAAGGGGAGTTAAGCCACACACCTGAGAATATAAGGGAAGATAAACAACTCCTCAGAACACAGGGGAAGTAAAGCACACACACATGAAAATATATGGCGTGTAAAGCCCTTTATCTTATATGATAAGAAAAGTATAGACACACACCTGAGAATATAAGGCGAGTAAAGTCACAGTTGATAATATACGACAATTAAATCACACACCTGTGAATATATTGAGAGTAACGCGACATTTAAGAACAGAAGGGAAGTAAAGCAACCACCTGTGCATATAAGATTAATAAAGGCACACACCTGTGCATATAAGATGAATAAAGCCACACACCTATGCATAAAGGATGTGTAAAGCCACACACTTGTTCGTATAAGATGAGTAAAGTCGCACATGTGTGCATATAAAATGAGTAAAGTCACACACCTGTGCATATAAGATGAGTAAAGTCACTCACCTGTGCATATAAGATGAGTAAAGCCACACACGTGTGCATATAAAATGAGTAAAGTTTTACACCTGTGCATATAAGATGAGTAAAGCCACACACCTGTGCATGTAAGATGAGTAAAGTCACACATCTGTGCATATAAGATGAGTAAAGTCACTCACCTGTGCATATAAGATGAGTAAAGCCACACACGTGTGCATATAAAATGAGTAAAGTTTTACACCTGTGCATATAAGATGAGTAAAGCCACACACCTGTGCATGTAAGATGAGTAAAGTCACACGCCTGTGCATATAAGAAGAGTAAAGTCACACATCTGTGCATATAAGATTAGTAAAGCCACACACCTGTGCATATAAGATGAGTAAAGCCACACACCTGTGCATATAGGCTGAGTAAAGTCGCACACCTGTGCATATAGGCTGAGTAAAGTCGCACACCTGTGCATATAAGATGAGTAAAGCCACACACCTGTGCATGTAAGATGAGTAAAGTCACACGCCTGTGCATATAAGAAGAGGAAAGTCACACATCTGTGCATATAAGATTAGTAAAGCCACACACCTGTGCATGTAAGATGAGTAAAGTCGCACACCTGTGCATAAAAGACGAGTAAAGCCACACACTTGTGCAAATAAGATGAGTAAAGTCGCACATCTGTGCATATAAGATGAGTAAAGCCACACACCTTAAAATATAAGGGGTATAAAACCATTTAAATGAAAATAAAAGAGTAAAGTCATACACCTGAAAATATAAGGGGGGTAAAGTCACACACCTGAGAATGTAAGGGGAGTAAAGCCACACACCTGAAAATATAACGGGAGTAAAGCCACACACCTGAGAATGTAAGGGGAGTAAAGCCACACACCTGAGAATGTAAGGGGAGTAAAGCCACACCCCTCAAAATATAACGGGAGTAAAGCCACACACCTGAGATATAAGGGGAGGAAAGCTACACACCTGAAAATATAAGTGGAGTAAAGCCACACATCAGAGAATGTAAGGGGAGTAAAGCCACACACCTGAGAATGTATGGGGAGTAAAGCCACACACCTGAATATATAAAGGGAGTAAAGCAAAGCCACACACCTGAATATATAAAGGGAATAAAGCCACACACCAGAGAATGTAAGGGGAGTAAAGCCACCCACCTGAGAATGTAACGGGTGTAAAGCCACACACCTGAGATTGTAAGGGGAGTAAAACCACACACCTGAGAATGTAAGGGGAGTAAAGCCACACATCTGAGTATGTAAGGGGAGTAAATCCACACACCTGAGAATGTAAGGGGGAGTTAAGCCACACTTCTGAGAATATAAAGGAAGATAAGCAAGCCTCAGATCACAGGAGAAGTAAAGCACACACACATGAAAATATATGGCGTGTAAAGCCCTTTACCTTATTTGATAAGGTAAGTATAGCCACACACCTGAGAATATAAGGCGAGAAAAGTTACAGTTGATAATATACAACAAGTTAAGTCACACACCTGCGAATATATTGGGAGTAAAGCCACATTTAAGAATAGAAAGCCACACACCTGTGCATATAAGATGAATATAGTCACACACTTGTGCATATAAGATGAGTAAAGCCACACACCTGTGCATATAAGATGAGTAAAGTCGCACACCTGTGCATATAAGATGAGTAAAGCCACACACCTGTGCATATAAGATGAGTAAAGTCGCACATCTGTGCATATAAGATGAGTAAAGGCACACACCTGTGCATGTAAGATGAGTAAAGCCACACACCTGTGCATATAAGATGAGTAAAGTCACACACCTGTTCATATAAGATGAGTAAAGCCACACACCTGTGCATATAAGATGAGTAAAGTCACACACCTGTGCATATAAGATGAGTAAAGTCACACAGCTGTGCATGTAAGATTAGTAAAGCCACACACCTGTGCATATAAGATGTATAAAGCCACACACCTGTGCATTTAAGATGAGTAAAGCCACACACCTGTGCATTTAAGATGAGTAAAGCCACACAACTGTGCATATAAGATGAGTAAAGTCACACACCTGTGCATATAAGATGAGTAAAATCACACACCTGTGCCTACAAGACGAGTAAAGTCACACACCTGAGAATAAATGGGAGGCGAAAAAATCACACACCTGAGAATATAAGGATAGTAAAGCCATACACCTGACAATGAAAGGTTGACTAGTACAGCTACACACCTGAGAACATAAGGCGAGTAAAGCCATTCCCCTCAGAATATAATGGAGCTGAGTAAATCCACACACCTGAGAACATAATTAAAACGATTAAATCCACACACCTGAGAACATAATTGAAACGACTAAAGCCGCACACCTGAGAATAAAATGAGACGAGTAAAGCAACACAAATGAGAATAAAAGGTGAATAAATCCACACACATGAGAATATAAGACGAATAAAGCCATTCACCTGAGAATAAGATGAGTTAAGCTAATCACCTGAGAGAATATTGCGTATAAAGCCACACCTGCATGAGAGTATAAGGTGTGTAAAGCCACTCACCTGAGAAAATCATGCATAAGGTGAGTAAAGCTACAAGAATGTAAAATACAGGGTGGTGCAAAGCCACAAGAAAGTAGAGCGAACAAAGCCTTATAATATACTTGCCTTATGAACAAATCCACAAGGGCCGTGATGAGAGGTTCGAACCTTTGTCCGGATTAATCCCAGACACGCCTTAGTCGAGAGCGCCACGCCATGGTAAAAGAATTGCAACCGGGAGTGCTACTGCTCTCACACGGATCCTGCAGCCTCTCCAAGACACAAACCGGGGTCTTACACAATTCCCGCCATGCACCCGGGCTCTGTCAACAAGCTGTTTACCTCTTCGCCCTTACTTCAATACACACAGAAATCACAAGAGCGTGATACATCAATTGAACAAATCCACAAGGGCCGTGATGAGGGTTCGAACCTACGTCCGGGGTGATCCCAGACCCGCCATAGTCGATTGCGCCAAGACTAAGGCACGCCTGGGATCACCCTTGACGTAAGTTCGAACCCTAATCTTGGCCCTTGTGAATTTCTTCATATGATGTATCACGTTATTGTTACTTTTGTGTGTATACTTTCCTTATATTATGTTCTTTTAGAGCAAGAACGTTAAGCTATCTTTTCCCGAGTCCTCAGTACTACAGTTCACACATGAACATGGTATCGACGGTGCACTCTCTTCACTCGAATTATACGTCAAAACCAGAGACACCACCTTCACCATTTGGTATCGACTGTGCACTACTTTCACTGGACGTATTCGTCAAGACCAGAAACGCCACCATCACCACACAAGTCTACACCACACCAACAATCATGGCTTGAACGGCCTCAGTGAGTGTCGCTACCGATACAAGTGTGATGGACTCATACATACGGAGACCTCACACCTGCAGGCCCTGCAGGCCATAGTAAACTATGGATAAACAAAGAAATGAACACCTGCATTACGAAATATGTAAATAAATAGTTGAACTCCAACCCACATCAGCCGACTCAACAAGATATCTTTTAAATCCATTATGAACACTCAATACCATACAGATGATTGCTTTATGAAGGATATCATAACCAGAGGAGAAAGACCAGTTGATCATTACCAAAAACTTTAACTCATAATGTACTACAAGACTAAAAAGACTTCAGACTTAATAATGAAGAACAGGCTGAACAGAACAAGCAACCCTCCCCAGAAAGCTGGAGAAGTAAACAAAAAGGGAAGCAGAAAGGTAGGGAGGCCGGAGGGCAAGCAGGCGGCTAGGACGTACGACAGGCCGAAAGGATGGCAGGCAGGGTAGAAGATGGAAGGCAGGTTGCCTGGATGACTGACAGGCAAGGAGGATGACATGCAGGCCCGCAGACAATCCGGCAAAACTGTGGGCAGGCAGGTCGGTAGAACAGCAGGCTGACTGGCAGGACGGCTGGCAGGACTGCGGGTGGGATGGCAGGTATGCAGGCCAGCATGAAAGCAGACAGGCCGGCAGGACGGCAGACAGGCCATCAGGATGGCAGGCAGGTCGGAAAACAAGTGTAGTTGTGGTGACGGAGCACGTGAGTGGTGGTGAAGAAGCACATGTGTAGTTGTGGTGAAGGAACACTTGTTTGGAATTATCAGGAGCAGACAGTCATAGTGAGAGGGTCCTCTCACTATGACTGTCTGCGCTGACGATTTTTCCCGTCATAGGCACCTTGTAGATTCAGTAGATGCCTCTGTTACCTTCAACCCCACCCGTCTTGGCACCCGTGTCGTTGCTGCTCCTTCTCAGGATGCAGCCACTCTCTTGGCCGCCTTATCCTGCATTGGCGAGACCCCTGTTCGGGTTTCCAAGAATTCTCGGTTAAATGCCAGTGTTGGCACTGTTCTCCACCCGCAGCATGTTGCAACCGGTGTTAGGAATCTAAAAGACTGCCACGAGGATATCAAGCATATTCTCGAGATCCAGGGTCATTCTGTCCTTCAGGTGAATACGTTTACTCGTCCCCAGTAACACAATAATTATTATTATAATAATAATAATTATTACTATTATAATTATATTAGTATTATAATTATATTAGTATTATAATTATATTAGTATTATAATTATAATTATTATAATAATTATAATTAGTATTATAATTATTGTATTTAATAATTATCACTCTTCCTTCTACTTGGTCTTGAAGGAGGCCGACCTCGAGTGAAAGGGGGCTGTGACGATCTTTGTCTGGAACCCGTAGGTGCGGGACCGGGACGTATACCTCCGGAGGGTCGTGCGGCCAGGCTCAGCTTCAAGAGGCTGGGATCGTTCATACCCTTCATGGGGTGGTTCTTCTCCGGCCACGTCCGCGGCGGTCTCCGGGGTTGGAGATCCCTGTATCCTTCTTCACCACCTTCGAGGTCAACCCCGGAACTCACAGTTCCTGCGATGGCGGTGGAACCAATCGTATTGGCGTATGCCTTTCCATTGGAGACTTTCAGCGCCATGGAGAGGGGAGACTTGCTGCCTGGGTAACAGCTTCTCCCCCGTATCAACCTACCCTGGCTTTGCGCCCTGGTGAGGCCACTCCAGACCAGGCCCACATCAGAGAGCAACTCCATAATCTCTTGAGACTGATGGATGCCTACTACCATTACGTGGTCATCGCCGTCTGCCCCTTTGGGTTGTGAAGATTACCTTTGATGGTAGGACCCTTCCGCCCTCTGTCATTCTTCCTGGTGCCAGATGCCTGTGAATTGCTTGTGCCACGGTTCCTGGTTCAGGAGTATATTCCATCTCCTCGGCTCTACAATAAGTGGTGGAGGTTTGGGCATGGTGCCCTCAAGTGCTCTAGTCCTGTCTCCCTCGGTCCCATGTGTGGAGGCGAGGGTCACTCTAAGTTGGAGTGCACTTCTCCACAGGCCCGCTGCCTCAAGTGCGGTGAGTCCCACCCTACCTTCCCCCGCACGTATATACGTTACAAACGTGAGGCAGCCATCCTCAACTTGAAGCACCGGGACCGTTTGTCTTTTCCGGAGGCTAGGTGCCAAGTTCACTGTCTCCCCTCCTTTCGCTGGTGTCTCTTATGCTCGTGTAGTGCGCTCTTCTTCTCCTCGTCCTTCCCACCTCCCTCAGTCTCACAACCGTTGCAAGCCTTAGTCCCGGACACGCCCACCACCTCCTCCCCTGTTTCCTTCCGTTCTGTCCCGGAGGGTCCCCCTCCTGGTTCTCTGTCTAGGGCTCCCCATCTTTCTACCCAGTCTGTCATGTCTCCTGTGTCTTCTTTCTCCTCTCCCTCTGGTCCTCCTTCCCATCCTTCTCCCCTGTCTCTTGGCTCTCCACGCCGCCTAACTGTGCAGGCCGATGTCCATTGCTCTCCTGGTGGGCAGGTTGTTCTCTCTCGCTCTTCTTCTGTTATTGAGATGCTGGAGTCTGTTGCCCAGTACATTGCTGCTGGGACACATGTCTCTTTGAGTCAGAAGCGGAAACCTGGCTCCTCTCCTTCCTCCTCTCTGGTAGGTAAGAAGGCTTTGCTTTCCTCTTCGCCCCCTTTCTCTGATTCTATCGTTCCTTCCCCTCCCGCTTCGATGGTAGAGCCATTCCTACTGTGGGGGTTTCTTTAGCCCCCGATTCCGTCTCGGTTACTGCCCTTGCTGAGGTGCGCTCCCTTCTTTCTGCCCCTCCTCCTGCGCTCCTTAGCCACCCCTCTCAGTTATCTCCTCCTCCTCCTTCTCCTAATCCTCTAGACCCTGCTTGTCCGCCTCTGGTCTGTCCTCCTGCTCCTTTCTCTCCTTCTTTATTCAGTTTACCCATGCCCCCTAATCCTGATCCTGACCCCTGAGCTTCTTTAACGTGCTTTTTCACCTTTCTTTCTTCTTTGCTCTCTGTTGCTATCATTTCTCTTTTTGTCGATATCTATTCTTCAATGGAACATCCGTGGATATTACACCAATTTCCTTGACCTCCAACTTCTAATTTCACAGTTTTCGCCCCTTTGTGTCTGTCTCCAGGAGCCGATGCTTGGTTCTCGTCCTGGTCGCTTCCGTGGCTATTCTTTTCTCCCCCCCCCCAGCTGTTGTTGGGGCCCATAACTCTTCTGCTTTCTTGATTCGCTTCGATGTTCCCTTCGACCCCTTACTTTTTTCATCGCCTCTCTGCTGTTCTGCTGCCCATGTCTTTGTACGTAAATGGTTCATGGTTTGTTCCATTTATCTCCCACCTACTGTCCCACTTTCTCTTCCCAATCTTAAATGCTTCCTAGACTCCTTGCCAGAGCCTGTGCTCCTGCTGGGTGCTTTCAGTTGTGGTCATGTCCTTTGGGGTGACGTGCTGACGATCACCAGGGGTCGCCTCCTTGAACCTTTCATCCTCTCTTCTCCCCTGTCTCTTCTGAATTCTGGTGAACCCACTCATTAGGACTCTCGGACTAGCTCCCTTTCCTGTCTAGATCTTTCTCTGTGCTCGTCATCCCTTTCCTTAGATTTCAGGTGGCGGGTCCTTGATGACTTCCATAGCAGTGACCATTTTCCCATCCTTGTTACCTTTTTCTCTTTTCACCCTCCTCTCTCCTTCCCTAGGTGGCGGTTTGCCGAGGCTGACTGGCGCTTCTTTACTCTCCGTGCTACTATTTCCGACCTCTCCGTTCTGCCTCTCCCTCGCACCCTCCTTCTTTTTCATGACACTGTCTTTGACACTGCCCTCCGCTCTATTCCTCGCTCTTCCTCTCGGGGAACGCGGAAGTGCGTTCCCTGGTGGAATGTGGACTGTGCTCGGGCTGTCCGCTGTAAGCGTGCAGCCTAGAAGAGGCATCGCTGCTAGCAGACGGTTGAGTCTTTTCTTCTATTTCAGAAGGCAAGTGTGGTGGCCCGTAGAACCATCCATCCGTGCAGCTAAACATACGTGCTGGACGTCTTATGTCTCCACCGTTACGTCCGAAACTCCTCTACCACTGGTTTGGAAGCGTATCCACAAGATAGCAGGTATGTTCGTTCCCGATGTCTCGCCGGTCCTTCGCCTCCGTGGTACTCTTGTGGCGGACCTGTTGCAGGTCGTGACCGAACTGGGTTCCCACTTTTCATCTGTTAATTCTGGTTCTCATCTTCCCCAATCCTTCCTTCTTCATAAGCCTATTCTTTAATCTCGCCCTTTGGATTTCGGTACCCATCTTCGCCTTCCCTATAACTATCCCTTCTCTCTCTCTCTGAGCTTCAGTCTGCCCTAGCCCTCTGCGGTTCTATGGCGGCAGGCTCCAATGGCATTCATTATGAAATGTTTCGCCTTCTCCCTCCGTGCATATCTCAGTATTTACCGAGTCTGTACACTCGGGTCTGGGAGTCGTCGTCAGTCCCTGAGGATTGACTCGATGCTGTTGTCCTCCCTGTTCGGAAACCAGGGTCTCTCGGGTCATCCCCCAAGGACTTCCGCCCTATTGCCCTCACGAGTTGTGTCTCCAAGCTCTTTGAACGTATGGTTAACGTTCGTTTGATGTGGATCTTGGAACGCTATCACCACCTCTCCCCTTCTCAATTTGGTTTTCGCAAGTGCCGCAGCATAACGAATATCCTGATGAACTTGGAGGTCTATATTCGTACTGCGTTTGCTGCGAAGACCTCCGTTGTTGCCGTCCTCTTTGACCTGGAAAAGGCTTACGACACTACCAGGCGGTATCATATTCTGTCTCAACTTCATTCTTTTGGCCTTCGTGGGAATCTCCCTCTCTTCCTCCAAAGTTTCCTCTATCGTCGTTCCTTTTGTGTGAGGCAAGGTACCACTCTCTCTGCCCCTTTTAGGCAGTATAAGGGTGGGCCACAGAGTAGTGTTCTGAGCACTACTCTTTTTCTAGGTGCCCTCAACGGTTTTCTTTCCTCTCTTCCTTCTAGGGTCTTTTCCACTCTCTATGTTGATGATCTTACCCTTTGCTGATGATTCGCCTCTCCTTCAACGGCGGCTTCAACTTGCGATTGATGCCGTGTCGTCTTGGGCCACCGATCATGGCATCAAGTTCTTTGCGTCTAAGACTTGTGCTATGACTTTTACTCGGAAGCATGTCGTTCTTCGTCCCTCTTTGTCGCTTTATGGTCATCCCCTTGTGGACAGGGATTCCGCTAAGCTTTTAGGGTTAATCTTTGACACTCGTTTGTCTTGGTCACTTCATATCTCTTGCCTCTGAGTTGAATGCTCTAAGGCCCTTAACCTACTTAAGGTTTTGTCCCATACTTCATGGGTAGCGGATATGCGCACACCCCTCTATTTGCACTCCTCTCTGGTCCTGTCTAAACTCTATTATGGTTGCCCTGCATACTCATCTGCTTCTCCTTCTCCTCTTCACTGTCTTGATGCTTTGCACCATAATGGGTTGCGTCTCAGCTCTGTTGCCTTTCGTTCGACTCCCGCCCTCAGTCTATGTTGACACTGCCCTTCTCTCTCTCCAGGACCGCCGTGATCGCTACTGTCTTCGCTATCTTGCGCGGTCCTTACAACATCCTTCTTCTTGCCTCTGTCGTGCTTTAACTTTTACCCCTTCTGTGGTTCCTGTTCCTCTTCATCGCCTCTCTCTTTCTGCCCATCAATTTTGCTTACAGGATTCCGTTTCCGTTCGTATTTCTAATGTTTCTCCTCGTATTGTTCCTTCCTTGCCCCCCGTGGAGAGTCCCCTTTCCAAAGTTTTGTACATCCTTGACCAGCATCACTAAGGCTTTAACCCTCCTACGATTCTGAAACGCCTTTTCCTGGAGCACTTTTCTTCGCACTCCCATTCTGTTTCCATCTTCACTGAAGGGTCTAAGTCTGTGAACGGTGTGGGCTACTCTGTTGTTTTTCCTGACCGCACTTATATGTGTCGTCTCCCTTCGGAGGCTAGCGTCTTCACAACAGAACTTTATGCTATTCTCTATCTCTCCGTCTCTTGCTTTCTCATTGTCGATCCTCCTTTGTGGTTGTAGTTGACTCTCGTAGTGCTCTCAGGGCTCTAGGGTTCTTTAATCCTGTCCATCCGGTGGTCATCGAGATTCAACATTGGCTGTTTCTTATTTCTAGTAAATTTAAATCAGTAAAGTTTTGCTGGGTTCCCGGCCATATTGGTGTTTCTTTAAATGAGCGTGTGGATGTTTCCGCTAGGGAAGCTATCCGTTCTTGTCCCATCTCCTGTAAAGGTATTCCTTATTCCGACTTTTATCCTGTTTTTCATTCCTTCATCCTTGCCCGTTGGCAGGGTTCTTGGTCTTCTGTAGTTGGTAACAAGCTGCTCACACTCGAACGTAGTGTGTCCCCGTGGCCTTCCTCCTGCCACCTTAACCAGTGGTGGGAAACTGCTCTAGCAAGGTTTCGGATTGGCCAAATTGCCTTGTCCATCTTACAGTTTGCATATCCTAGTTGAATGTCCCATCTTCCAGGACGTGCGTGTATCTTGCTTTCCGACCGTCCCTCGCGGTTATTTATCCCTCGATAGAATTCTTGGTGAATCGGATACTTTTGATATCGCTCGCCTTATGCGTTTCTGTTCAGGTATTGGCATTCTTGGTGATATTTAGTGCCCTCTGATTATTTCGCCCTTTGATGGTGCTACATAGTTTTCCCGGTTTGATGCCTTCTTTTGATAATTACCTTACCTCACCTTAACAAGATGCCCAAGATTACCTTACCTCACCTTAACAAGAGACTAAACTACTACTACATCGAGTTTACGTTACGTTAATGTCGATCAAATGGCACTATAACAACAGCTAAATAGCAATGACTCTGGTCCATTGCTGTCCGGCTGCATCTAAACTAACCTGAACAAAGGTGTGCCCACTGATGATGCAATATTGCAAACAAATAATTCACAAGACTAAGTTTACACAACAGTGAGTGATTCGTTACGTTACTGTCCATCTAGTGGCACTTGCAACACAGCTATTCAACAGCCCCTCGTAGTACGGGCTGATGAAATGAACTAACTGAACAATGGTGCCCACTGATGACACAAGCTTGCAATCAATATTGTCACGGCTTCATGGTGAACAGATACTATAATCACAATCTTACGGGTCCTCCAGCCCTCCAAGAGGCTGGAGGGGGAGCCCAGCACTGACTCCTCCTATCGCAACCTAATGAGAACACTATGCAGTTCCATGCAAGAAGTTGCAAATGTAAACAAAGCCAGACAAGGTGGGATTATGAGAGACTTCTCCAGTAATCCACAAGTTACTTTACTCGTGTCTCCAGACGATAAACAAAAGAAATCGCCTTAATCAATTTCAAAATTGATTATGTGATTAATTATGTTAAATGAATGTCCACAGCAGTCAGCAACAGAGTACTTTACGTTAATCACAAACACTTGTCACTCTCTCAGACAAAAACATGATGGTATTGTACGTTAATCACCAACACTTGTCTTGCCAGCACTCCTCATCCTCTTGCCAGCACTCTCAGGATAATCTTAGGCATGGTATTTTATCAAATCACCTCATTCTTTGGGGCACACGTGAGGAACACAAATGCGAATAAGCCTGAACGGTCTCCAGGCATATATGACTGAAAACTCATACCCCATAAGTGACTCAAACCCATACTGCCAAAAGCTCACTGCAACTGATGTACAGGTACCCATATCCTCTAAACCATCATGACCGGACATAAGAGAATGATAGCCGAGGCTAATTCCCCATCCTCCCGCTGGCACTCTGATGGTAATCTTGGGTATGGTATTTCATCAAATCACCTCAGTCTTTGCGGCACATGTGAGGAACAGAAATGCGAACAAGCCTGAGCAGTCTCCAGGCATATGTGCAACTGAAAACTCCCCATCCTTTGGGGCACACGTGCGGAACACAAAGGCGAACAAGCCTGAACGGTCACCAGGCATATATGCAACTGAAAACTCCCACCCCAGAAGTGACTCGAACCCATACTGCCAGAAGCACACTGCAACTGGAGTACAGGATCCCTTAACCACACGACCATCACAACCGGACAAAAGAGGATGGTAGTCGAGGCTAATTCCCCATCCTACCACCGGCACTCTGATGGTAATCTTGGGCTTGGTATTTTATCAAATCACCTCATTCTTTGGGGCACACGTGAGGAACACAAATGTGAACAAGTCTGAACGGTCTCCAGGCATATATGCAACTGTAAACTCACACCCCAAAAGTGACTCGAACCCATACTGCCAGAAGCACACTGCAACTGATGTACATGATCCCTTAACCATTCGACCATCACGACAGGACAAAAGAGGATGGTAGCAAAAGCTAATTCCCCATCCTCCCACTGGTTCTCTGATGGTAATCTTGGGCATGGTATTTTATCAAATCACCTCATTCTTTGGGGGACACGTGAGGAACACAAATGCGAACAAGCCTGAACAGTCTCCAAGCATATATGCAACTGAAAACTCACACCCCAGAAATGACTCGAATCCATAATGCAAGATGCACACTTCAACTGATGTACAGGATCCCTTAACCTCTCAACCATCACGACCGGACAAAAGAGGATGGTAGAAGAGGCTAATTCCCTATCCTCTCGCCGGCACTCTAATGGTAATCTTGGGCATGGTATTTTATCAAATCACCTCATTCTTTGGGGCACACGTGAGGAACACAAATGCGAACAAGCCTGAACGGTCTCCAGGCATATATGCAAGTTAAAACTCGCACCCCTGAAGTGGCTCGAACCCATACTGCCAGAAGCACACTGCAACTGATATACAGGATCCTTTAACTACTCGACCATCACGACCGGAGAAAAAAGAATGGCAGGCGAGGGTAATTCCCCATCCTTCCGCCGGCACCCTGATGGTAATCATGGGCATGGTATTTTATCAAATCACCTCATTCTTTGGAGCACATTTGAGGAACACAAATGCGAATAACCCTGAAAGGTCTCCAGGCATATATGCAACTGAAAACTAAGACCCCAGAAGTGACTCGAACCCATACTGCCAGAAGCACACTGCAACTGATGTATAGGATCCCTTAACTACTCGACTATCACGACTGGACAAAAAAGAATGGTAGCTGAAGCTAATTCCCCATCCTCCAGCCAGCACCCTGATGGTAATCTTGGGCATGGTATTTTATCAAATCACCACATTCTTTGGGCCACACATGAGTAACACAAATGTGAACAAGCCTGAACGGTCTCCAGGCATATATGCAACTGTAAACTCACACCCCAGAAGTGACTCGAACCCATACTGCCAGAAGCACACTGCAACTGATGTACAGGATCCCTTACCCACACAATCATCATGACCAGACAAAAGAGGATGGTAGCTGAGGCTAATTCCCCATCTTCCCGCCGGCACTCTGATGGTAATTTTGTAAATGGCATTTTATTAAATCACCTCATTTTTGGGGGCACACATGAGGAACACAAATGCAAACAAGCCTGAACGATCTCCAGGCATATATGCAACTGAAAACTCACACCGCAGAAGAGACTCGAACGCATACTGCCAGAAGCACACTGCAACTGATATACAGTTGAACTGATAGAGTGGAACTGCCTGATTGTGTTTGTTGGGTGGTGATTGTGATCAGTGGTACAATAAATTAGTGAACTATAACACAAAAATACAGTGACTTACTCCAGAGCTTTATGTAGATAGAGAAGATCCGCCATCATCAATCTGCTAGCACTTGGTGAATCACCAAGTGGGAGGCGATAACGGAGCACCATCGTCATCCATACATCGTCATTACTCATCTAGTTGTGTGAGCGGAAAGGCAGACTGGTATGTACCCCTCTCTGGTCAAGTAATCAGGTGTACAGTGTGAGGTAAAATATTATCAAATTCGTGTTCAGGATAGCATATATATTTAAAATCTCAAAGTGGCTCATTTTGAGTAGAGGTTAATGCTTACGGGAACTTGTGACACACGCACGCAAACACGCATGCATGCACGCCCACGTAGTATGCACGCACACACGCATGCACACGCAAAAACACACAGGGCTACTACGTAGTGAGGAAAGAGAGAGAAGTAAGAGGATGAGGTGGTGTAGCTTTGCTACTAAGAGAAGGTTGGAGCTTCGAAGAGATGGTAATTCAGAACTGTGAAGGTTTCAGTGACTACATATCAGGTACCATAGCAACTGGAGGGCAGAAAATTATAGTTGTAGTCATATATAACCCGCCCCCCCCCTCCCCGAATGACAGAAGACCCAGACAGGAATATGATAGAAACAACCTACCATCTACCTAATAGAGAGCTACCATCTACCATCAATATAATAGAGAGAGCAGCTTCTGTGGCTAGCAGGAACGGATCCAGACTTCTAATCATGGGAGACTTCAACCATGGGAAGATAGATTGGGGGAACAGAGACCCACATGGAGGCCCAGACACATGGAGAGCTAAGTTGCTGGATGTGGCAACAAGAAACTTTCTAAGTCAACATGTCAAGGGACCGACAAGAATGAGAGGAGGGGGATGAACCAGCCTTGCTTGATCTTATATTTACCCTAAATGAGTCGGATATAAGGGAAGTTAAGTTGGAAGCCCCCTTGGGAATGAGTGATCATAGTGTATTGAGCATTGAGTACCTGGTTGAGCTAGGAATTATCACCCCCAAAAAAGAACTGGGAAACAAAGGGCTGGTGTACTGAAAGGGAAACTATGAAGAGATGAGTAAATTCCTATGGGATATACATTGGGACACAGAACTCGGAACCAAGTCCGTACAAGACATGATGGACTATGTCACCCAAAAATGTCAGGAGGCTATAAGCAGGTTTGTCCCAGCCCGACAGAAAAAACAGAGAAGCAAAGGAAGAATCCGTGGTTTAATAGGGAATGTACGAAAGCAAAGGAGCTGAACAAAAGGGCATGGAGGAACTTCCGTAATAACAGAACACCAGAAAGTAGAGAGAGATACCAGAGAACCAGGAACGAGTATGTTAGTGTGAGAAGAGCAGCTGAGAAAAGGTATGAAAATGATATAGCTAATAAAGCCAAGACCGAACCAAACTACTACACAGTCACATCAGGAGGAAGACAACAGTGAAGGAACAGGTGATGAAACTTAGGGTGGGCGAGGACAGGTACACAGAGAATGACAAAGAGGTGTGTGAAGAACTCAACAAAAGGTTCCAGGAGGTCTTTACAATAGAACAGGGAGAAGTCATGGAGCTAGGAGAGGTGGCAGCAAACCAGGTGACCTTGGAAAAATTCGAAATTACAAGAGATGAGTTCAAGAAGCACCTATTGGAGCTGGATGTGAGAAAAGCTGTTGGGCCGGACAGAATCTCACAATGGATATTGAAAGAGTGTGCAAGAGCACTTTACTTGCTACTCTCCATAGTGTATAGTAAGTCACTGGAAATGGGAGACCTACCAGAAATATGGAAGACTGCTAATGTAGTACCAATATACAAAAAGGGTGACAGACAAGAGGCACTGAAGTACAGGCCAGTGTCCTTTACTTGTATACCATGCAAGGTGATGGAGAAGATTGTGAGAAAGAAACTAGTAACACATCTGGAGAGAAGAGACTTCGTGACAACCCATCAACATGGGTTCAGGGAGGGTAAATCTTGCCTTACAGGCTTGATAGAATTCTACGATCAGGTGACAAAGATTAAGCAAGAAAGAGAATGATGGGCGGACTGCATTTTTTTGGACTGTCAGAAAGCCTTTGACTCAGTACCCCATAAAAGGTTGATGCATAAGCTGGAGAAACAAGCAGGAGTAACTGGCAGGGCGCTCCAGTGGATAAGGGAGTACCTACGCAATAGGAAGCAGAGAGTTACACTGAGGGGGTGAGACCTCAGAATGGCGTGAAGTCACCAGTGGAGTCCCACAGGGCTCTGTACTTGGATCTATCCTGTTTCTGATATACGTAAATGATCTCCCAGAGGGTATAGACTCATTCCTCTCAATGTTTGCTGACAACGCCAAAATTATGAGAAGGATTAAGACAGAGGAGGACAGCTTGAGGCTTCAAGAAGACCTGGACAAGCTGCAGGAATGGTCGAACAAATGGCTGTTAGAGTTTAACCCAAACAAATGTAATGTAATGAAGATAGGGGTAGGAAGCAGATGACAAGATACAACATATCATTTAGGAGATGAAATACTTCAAGTGTCAGAGAGAGAGAAAGACCTGGGGGTTGATATCACACCAGACCTGTCCCCTGAAGCTCATATCCAGAGGATAACATCAGCAGCATATGCCAATTTGGCTAACATAAGAACGGCCATTAGAAACTTGTGTAAGGAATCTTTTAGAACATTATATACCACATATGTCAGACCAATCCTGGAGTATGTGGCTCCAGCATAAAGTCCATATCTAGTCAAGCATAAGACTAAACTGGAAAATGTTCAAAGGTTTGCCACCAGACTAGTACCTGAGCTGAGAGGAATGAGCTACGAGGAGAGACTACGGGAATTAATCCTCACTTCTTTGGAAGACAGAAGAGTTAGGGGAGACATGATTGTAACACCGTAAAGGTGTTTGGGTTAGTTATATTTAATATATACGTATAGTTCAGTGAGTCACAGACAAGGAATTTGAGAGACGCCAGGTTGTCCACTTGAATCTCACACCTCTAATGTTAATGACCACCAAGTTGACCTGACGTCAGATCATGTGAATCTCACCTGGCTCCCGCTAATCTTATAATTTAGCATGGTAGCCTTCAAATATGCCAACGTTTAAGGAGTGGCTGGTAGAGTGCCCGAGGCTATCTACTTGTGCGCGGAGTTAGCTACTAGGTTTCGCAATATATACTCGGAGAGCTATCGATTCGAGAGGTAGCAGAAGAGGAGACGACGAGAAGAAGGAGGATAAGACAGAAGAACAGCCAAACCAGGGAGGCTGTCAGCCGGCGGGGCGGGACAGTCTCTGTCAACTACAGACCCCCCCCCTCTCTATTCAACGGAACAGAGCCTCAGACACTTGGTGAGTTGAACATTAAGGTGACTTGGTCGTGTTTTACAAGTGTTGTGTGATGATCAGGGGCAGTCAGTTGTAGGGTTCTCAGATTCTTGGATGATGACTCACTTTACATATATATATCTTGAACATTGCTTAAATTATGATACTTAGTATGTGAAATATAATTGAAATTATTCGTTAAATGGTCTTTAACTTTGTTCCCTAGAGTATTGCGTGAGATGAGAAAATCTCAGCGGTTACTGGTTTCATGATTTGAATGAGTACATGATACAGATGGAGCATACCTCTTGATAACATCTTTGAGTATATTATGGTGATACAGACAAGTTCCATTCCTTGTCTTGTATGTAATGGTCTAGAATGGATGGTGGCAGCAATTTTCTAATTTCTCACTTCTTCTTCATCTACTTATTTCTACTTCTAGCATTTCTACTTCTCCTATCAGTATTTCTACTCTTCTACTTCTACTATCTACTTTCCTACTTCTACCTATCTACCCTTCTACCTCTTCTACTTATCCTACTCACTTCCTACTTACCCGTTAATCCATTTCATTCCTTCCCCCTCCCCCGTTACATGATCACCACATTCAAGATTCTCAAGGGAATCGACAGGGTTGATAAAGACAGGCTATTTAACACAAGGGGCACACGAAATAGGGGACACAGGTGGAAAATGAGTGCCCAAATGAGACACAAAGATATGAGAAAGAACGTTTTTAGAGTTGTTGACAAATGGAATGCATTAGGAAGTAATGTGGTGGAGGCTGACTCCATACACAGTTTCAAGTGTAGATATGATAGAGCCCAATAGGATCAGGAACCTGTACACCTGTAGATTGACGGTTGAGAGGCAGGACCAAAGAGCCAGAGCTCAACCCCCGCAAGCACAACTAGGTGAGTAAAACTAGGTGAGTACACATACACACACGCACATACAAACGTTCAGTAAGGGAAGAAAGGATTAACACATTTTGTGGAAAAAGGTAAGACCCCACTATACCCCACCCCTCTCTTACCCCCATCTGACCTGATCTGACCTGGTCGCCATCACGGCCCCCCCCAACCCCAGTCCCCCGCATCCCCCTTACACATACTCTCCCCCTCTCTCTCACTCTCCCTCCCTCCCTCTCTCTCTCTCTTACTCTCTCTCTCTTACTCGCTCTCTCGCACTCTCTCTCTCTCTCTCTCTCTCTCTCTCTCTCTCTCTCTCTCTCTCTCTCTCTCTCTCTCTCTCTCTCTCTCTCTCTCTCTCTCAATCTACCTATCTATCTATCTCTGTCCCCCATCTCGCTCTGCCCTTCTGACTAATCCTATCACAGCACAACTAAGAACAAGGTCAAGCATGACAGCCAGAGGCAACAAGGGAACAGGGAAAAGTCCAGGTGACAAAATGAAGGAAATGTTCGCCCAGATTCTGGAAGACATCAAGAGTGAGATGCAGGAAATGATGCAGGTTTAAGGTGAAATGAGATTAGAGCCCTCAAAGAGAACAGTTTCGATGCTGAGACTCAGATAGCCACCCAGGGAGAAGGTGGTAATAGTATTTTGGAAGAGAATGCCACAATAAAAGCAACATTTGCAGAAATGCTAAAAAAAACAACTCTGAAGTAATATCTGCAGTGATGGAGGCAGCCATAAAGCAGCCACCTCAAAGGAAATGGCACACTCCACTAGCCCGCTGCTGGAAAGGAAAGGATCAGTGGTAGCTGTGGGTATTAAAGAGCAAGCAGGCTCTAATAGGAAAGAGTGGAATGATAAGGACAAAGCGGCAGTGAATGAAATACTGAAGGCACTAGACATGGAATGGGCTGAGCATAGCATTGGGAAGGTTTTCAGGTTAGGATGGTACAAAAAAGACCGAGACCGTGTGTTAAAGATAGAGTTTGCAAACAAGAACACAAAGGAGATGATTCTAACAAAGAAAAGCCACCTGCAACATGTGGGAGAATTAAAAAAAGTATTCCTCCAGAGGGAAATGACGAGGGAGGAGAGGGCCATGGCAGCAGAAGCAAGGAAGAAGTGCAGAGCGAGAGGGGAAAACCAGGAAACCACAGCTCCCAACACATCACCCCCAGAGCGAGGGGGGAACCCACAACGAGCTACCCAGTAACACCAGATGGGAGGGCAACCCCACCACACTCCTCTGCATAGAAAACCCCCTTTTCCTTCCTATCCTCCCTCCCCTTTCACCCCATACCCTCCCTGTCCCTCCCCGTTTACTTGACATACCACCCCTCACCCAGTATCCTCTGCAACCCTGGTATCCACCTCACAAATCCTCACACCCATGGCACAGCTTCCTCCACCAGCAGAACACTCACCAAGGAGGAGATTTTAGAAGGGACAGAGGAAAGTGTGCCTCAAGGCAATGTACACTAACATAGATGGAATTACAAATAAAGCAAATGAACTTGGAGAATGGGTACTAGAGGAAAACCCAGACATAATAGCTCTTACAGAAACAAAGCTAACGAAAACCATAACAAATGCAGTGTTCCCACAGGACTATTACGAGATGAAGAAATAAAGAGAAGGAAGAGGTGGTGGTGGTGTAGCCCTGCTGGTAAGAAAAGCCTGGGATTTTGAAGAGTTGGTTGTTCAGGGATGTGAAGGTTTCAGTGACTTCATAATAGGTACAATAACAACTAGAGGGCAAAAAATTATAGTCATAGTAATAAATAATCCACCACCAAATGACAGAAGACCCAGACAGGAGTATGAGAGAAACAACATGGCCACCATTAACATAATAAAGAGAGCAGCTTCTGTTGCTAGCAGGAATGGATCTGGACTACTAATCATGGGAGACTTCAACCATGGGAAGATAGATTGGCAGAACAGAGACCCGCATGGAGGACCAGAAATATGTTTTCCAGAAGAGGAATGTTTGAGGCTTCAAGAAGACCTAGACAAACTGAAGGAATGGTCGACCAAATGGTTGTTAGAGTTTAACCCAACCAAATGTAATGTAATGAAGATAGGTGTAGGGAGCAGGAGGCCAGATAAAAGGTATCATCTGGGAGAGGAAATTCTTCAGTAGTCAGAGAAAGAAAAAGACTTGGGGGGTTGATATCACGCCAGACCTGTCTCCTGCAGCCCATATCAAGAGGATAACATCAGCGGCATATGCCAGGCTGGCCAACATACGAATGGCATTCAGAAACTTGTGTAAAGAATCATTCAGAACTTTGTATACCACATATGTCAGGCCAATCCTGGAGTATGCAGCCGCAGCATGGAGTCCATATCTAGTCAAGGATAAGACTAAACTGGAAAAGGTTCAAAGGTTTGCCACCAGACTAGTACCTGAGCTGAGAGGTATGAGCTACGAGGAGAGACTACGGGAATTAAATCTCACTTCGCTGGAAGACAAAAGAGTTACGGGGGACATGATCACCACATTCAAGGTTCTGAAGGGAATTGATAGGGTAGATAAAGACAGGTTATTTAACACAAGGGGCACATGCACAAGGGGACACAGGTGGAAACTGAGTGCCCAAATGAGCCACAGATATATTAGAAAGAACTTTTTTAGTGTCAGAGTGGTTGACAAATGGAATGCATTAGGAAGAGATGTGGTCGAGTCTGACTCCATACACAGTTTCAATTGTAGATATGATAGAGCCCAATAGGCTCAGGAATCTGTACACCTGTTGATTGACGGTTGAGAGGCGGGGCCAAAGAGCCAGAGCTCAACCCCCACAAACACAACTAGTTGAGTACATCTAGGTGAGTACAGGATCCCTTAACTACTTGACCTTCACGACCGGACAAAAAAGGATGGTAGCCGAAGCTAATTTCCTTCCTCCCGCCGGTACTCTGATGGTAATCTTGGGCATGGTATTTTATCTAATCACCTCATTCTTTGGGGCACACGTGATGAACACAAATGTGAACAAGCCTGAACAGTCTCCAGGCATATATGCAACTGAAAACTCACACCCCAGAAGTGACTCAAACCCATTCTGCCAGAAGCACACTGCAACTGATATACAGGATCCCCTAATCACTCAATCATCACAACCGGACAAAAGAGGCTGGAAGCCGAGTCTAATTCCCCATCCTCCCGCCGGCACTCTGATGGTAATCTTGGGAATGGTATTTTATCAAAACACCTCTTTCATTAGGGCACACATGAGGAACACAAATGCGAACAAGCCTGAACGGTCTCCAATCATATATGCAACTGTAAACTCACACCCCAGAAGTGACTCGAAACCATACTGCAAGAAGCACACTGCAACTGTTATACAGGGGTCAGTGAGGGGCATCGTAGGCTGGTGGATAGTGCGTAGGACTCGTAATCCTGTGGCACGGATTCGATTCCCGCACGAGGCAGAAACAAATGGGCAAAGTTCCTTTCACCCTGAATGCCCCTGTTACCTAGCAGTAAGTAGGTACCTGGGAGTTAGTCAGCTGTCACGGGGTGCTGCCCGGGGTGTGTGTGTGTGTGTGTGTGTGTGTGGTGTTAAAAAAAAGTAGTTGGTAAAACAGTTGATTGACATTTGAGAGGCGGGCCGAAAGAGCAAAGCTCAACCCCCACAAACACAACTAGGTGAATACAACTAAGTGAATACAGGATCCCTTAATCACTCGACCATCACGACCGGACAAAGAAAGATGATATCCGAGGCTAATTCCCCATCCTCTTGCCAGCACTCTGATGGTAATCTTGGGCCATGGTATTTTATCAAATCACCTCATTCTTTGGGGCACACGTGAGGAACAGAAATGCGAGCAAGCCTGAACGGTCCCTAGGTATATATATGCATCTGAAAACTCACACCCCAAAAGTGACTCGAACCCATTCTGCCAGAAGCACAATGCAACTGATGTACAGGATCCCTTAACCATTCGACCATCACGACAAGACAAAAGAGGATGGTAGGCGAGGCTAATTCCCCATCCTCCCGCTGGCACTCTGATGGTAATCTTGGGCATGGTATTTTATCAAATCACCTCATTCTTTGAGGCACACGTGAGGAACAGAAATGCGAACAAGCTTGAACGGTCTCCAGGCATATATGCAACTGAAAACTCACACCCCAAAAGTAACTTGAACCCATACTGCCAGAAGCACACTGCAACTGATGTACAGGATCACTTAACTACGCGACCACCACGACAGGACAAAAGAGGATGGTAGGCGAGGCTAATTTCCCATCCTCCCGCCGGCACTCTGATGGTAATCTTGGGCATGGTATTTTATCATATCACCTCATTCTTTGGGGTACACGTGAGGAACACAAATGCGAACAACCCTGAACGGTCTCCAGGCATATATGCAACTGAAAACTCACACCCCAGAAGTGACTCGAACCGAGACTGCCAGAAGCACACTGCAACTGATATACAGAATCCCTTAACTACTCAACCATCACGACCAGACAAAAGAGGATGGTAGCCGAGGCTAATTTCCCATCCTCCCGCCGGCACTCTGAGGGTAATCTTGGGAATGGTATTTTATCAAAACACGTCTTTCATTAGTGCACACATGAGGAACACAAATGTGAACAAGCCTGAACGGTCTCCAATCATATATGCAACTGTAAACTCACACCCCTGAAGTGACTCGAAACCATACTGCAAGAAGCACACTGCAACTGTTATACAGGGGTCAGTCAGGGGCCTCGTAGGCTGGTGGATATTGCGTAGGACTCGTAATCCTGTGGCACGGGTTCGATTCCCGCACGAGGCAGAAGCAAATGGGCAAAGTTCCTTTCACCCTGAATGCCCCTGTTACCTAGCAGTAAGTAGGTAACTGGGAGTTAGTCAGCTGTCACGGGGTGCTGCCCGGGGTGTGTGTGTGTGTGTGGTGTGGAAAAAAAAGTAGTTGGTAAAACAGTTGATTGACATTTGAGAGGTGGGCCGAAAGAGCAAAGCTCAACCCCCACAAACACAACTAGGTGAATACAGGATCCCTTAATCACTCGACCATCACGACCGGACAAAGAAAGATGATATCCGAGGCTAATTCCCCATCCTCTTGCCAGCACTCTGATGGTAATCTTGGGCCATGGTATTTTATCAAATCACCTCATTCTTTATGGCACACGTGAGGAACGCAAATGCAAACAAGCCTGAACGGTCTCCATGTATATATGCAACTGAAAACTCACTCCCCAGAAGTGACTCGAACCCATACTGTCAGAAGCACACTGCAACTGATGTACAGGATCACTTAACTACTCGACCATCACGACTGGACAAAAGTGGATGGTACCCAAGGCTAATTACCCATCCTCACGCCAGCACTCTGATGGTAATCGTGGGCATGGTATTTTATCTAATCACCTCATTCTTTGGGGCACACTTGAGGAACACAAATGCTAACAAGCCTGAACAGTCTCCAGGTATATATGCAACTGAAAACTCACACCGCAGAAGTGACTCAAACCCATACTGCCAGAATCACACTGCAACTGATGTACATGATCCCTTAACTACTTTACCATCACAACCGGACCAAAGAGGAAGGTAGCCGAGGCTATTTCCATCCCACCGCCGGAACTCAGTTGGTAATCTTGGGCATGGTATTTTTTCAAATCACCTCATTCGTTGGGGCACACGTGAGGAACACAAATGCGAACAAGCCTGAATGGTGCCCAGGATTATATGCAACTGAAAACTCTAACCCCAGAAGTGACTCGAACCCATACTGCCTGGAGCACTCTGCTGGCGTACAGGACACCTTAGCCACTCGATCATCAAGACCGGACAAAAGAAGATGGTAGCCGAGGCTAATTTCCCATCCTCCCGCAGGCACTCTGATGGTAATCTTGGGCATGGTATTTTATCATATCACCTCATTCTTTGGGGTACACGTTAGGAACACAAATGCGAACAACCCTGAACGGTCTCCAGGCATATATGCAACTGAAAACTCACACACCAGAAGTGACTCGAACCGAGACTGCCAGAAGCACACTGCAACTGATGTACAGGATTCCTTAACTACTCAACCATCACGACCGGACAAAAGAGGATGGTAGCCAAAGCTAATTCCCCATCCTCCCGTCGGCACTCTGATGGTAATCTTGGGCATGGTATGGGCATGGTCATGGTTCTGACTGCATTTAACAATGCAGTCAGAAACATTGAAATGGAATTGTAACATAATTTGTATAGCATGTGTGTTACTCTTACCTGCAACAGATTGCACTGTTTGTCTAGAAAAACATAGTTTTACCTGTCACAGGTGTGGCATCTATACTTATACTTTCGAAATGAAGGGTATGGTAAACAACACAGCTCAATTCCAACACAATTTCACACAAAATAATTTAATAAAAAATAAAACAAATCGAAATCTATGAAAATGATATTCTTCAAAGCAATCGGAAACACTGAAAATGAATTCGTGACATATTTAGTATAGCGTGAATTTTGCTATTATTTGCAACGGATGGTGCTGTTTTCAAAAACGCATGTTTTTACCTGTCACAAGGGTGGCATCTGTATAGTAAGTATATAAAAAGATGAGCCTATTCGAATGCAACGTTGTGTCAAAATTTCAAAGCAATCGGTAAAGAGGTTTCGAGGCTTCCCCTCACATGAAAAACTCAGTTTTTCAGAAAAAGCATTTTTTTTTACTGTTACACAAGTGACATTTATATTGTATGTATATAAAATCCTGGTCGGATGCAAATGGAACATTGTGTGAAAATTTCAAAGCAATCGGTGAAGAACTTTCGGAGATTAGCGATTTTGAACAAACGAACATTTCCATTTTTATTTATATATGTACAATAATATATATGTCGTACCTAATAGCCTGAACGCACTTTTCGGCTTACTATTCAACGCTCTATTTGCCTAATAGGCGTGTGTTTTTCTTTTTTGTCCATAAATTGTTCCCAATTGGTTTATTTGAATTATTATTATTATTATATTTTACTAGGAACGTAAATTATTGACTTGACTATATTAGTTTAGGATAGGTTAAGACAGGTTAAGTTAGGCTATGTAGAGTAGGTTAGGTTCGGTCATATATCTACGTTAGTTTTAACTCAGATTAAACAAAATGAACTCATACATAATGAAACTGATAGCTTTATCATTTCATAAGAAAAAAATTAGGAAAAATATATAAATTCAGGAAAACTTGGCTTATTAGGCAAATCGGACCTTGCATAGTAGGCCGAGTACTGTGTTCTGGCAACTAGGTACAACATATATATATATATATATATATATATATATATATATATATATATATATATATATATATATATATACCAGCAATCAACAGCCAATTAACGCACTACTATATTCTACCACTAAGACTCCGCTCCAATATAGAAACATCAGAAATACGGGCCAATAGGCCTCTGCAGTTACAGATCTATTCTTCCTTATACCATTGTTTCGTGTTCTGGTTGTTCTCACCTCACCCCAAACATTGTAACATGTCACCCACCCAAATGCAGATATATATATATATATATATATATATATATATATATATATATATATATATATATATATATATATATATATATATATATTATATATATATATATATATATATATATATATATATATATATATATATATATATATATATATATATATATTCCTCGCGTGCCCCCCCCACCACCCCCGCCCGCCATCTTCCCCTCCCCGCTACCTGCGCCCGACCCAGCAGCCGCCCATCAACACACAGCTACCACACACGGTGCCCAGGCCATGCCCAACTGCCCCAGGAGAGTATAATGCTTGCCGTGTTACTCTCCACCTGGAAGGAGAGGGTGCACTCAGTGGGCAGCCAAGCGTCATCACATCTAGGCATGGCACATGTCGCACCTGACACACAGCCTCTTTCCAGCCAAGAAGATGAACTCCCAGAGGAAACTGTCAAGTGTGTGACAAACGGTATCGTCTCAATTCAAGTGGAACTGTCGCTATCAGACTGTCAATTCAGGTGGTTGTCTAGGGTCTAGGCGCCTGCCCCGGGCAGCGACGATGGACAACCTGCTGCAGGAGCGAGGAACAATACCTCCCTCAACTTCACTTCAGCAAATAATCTGCTTGAAGCAGTCAAAGCGACGTCCACCAGGACCTTGCCCCACATCCCCAAGGCTGCCCGTCACCAAGCAGCGGCCAAACTCACCAGTCTGCTGACAAAGGTCAACAATACTCCCGGAACCTCTGCATCGTGGCACAATCTCCTTTTATTTGGGAATGCATGCCTAGCATTCCGCCAGGAGAGAAAGTCATTAGCAACCTCTGTAATCAGGGCACTTAATGAATTCCCAGAGCAGACAACCTGGTCCGCCTCCCCCTCGTGCCAAGAACACCAGCCGCAGGACGACCAACAATAACTCATCTGAGAACCACAAAATGAGAGCACAGATCACCAGGAAAATAGAAGAGGGCAATACCACAGGTGCCATCAGAATCATGACCAGCGATGACACTATTGCCCCCAGGAACGCCACGACAGCAGAGGCTCTTCAAGACAAACACCACGCAGAGCCCCCGACAGCAGCAGGGATCCCCAGGAAAACAATGCTGGCATAGAACCCTTGACTGTTCGAGAATCTGAGGTGTACAAAGCAGCACATGTCTTTCCCAACAGGTTCAGCAGGGGGCTTTACAGGTCTAAGACCCCAGCACATCAAACAAATGCTGAACCCGGTGCTTTGAGATGCTGCAAAGGACCTTCTAGTGGAGCTTACCAGATTCTCCAACATGTGTTGGCTGGCGGCATCCCTGAGGATATCAGGCCTGTCTTTTATGGAGCAGCACTCTGTGCTCTAAAGAAGAAGGATAGGGGTATCAGGCCCATTGCCGTTGGCAACACCCTCCGACGCCTCGTAGCTAAGGCTGCAGTGAGATCTATCAGCCAGGAAGCAGCCACCTTGCTGAAACCTCATCAGCTCGGGTTTGGGATTCCCCTAGGTTGCGAAGCTGAAGCACACGCAGCGCGGGCTTACATTGCTGATCTCTCGGAGTAGAAGGCACTAGTAAAGATTGACTTCAAAAATGCTTTCAATCAAGTCAGACGAGACGCTGTCCTCAGGGCTGTACACAGCCATTTCCGTCCCCTTTACCCGTTCATCCGATCGTGCTACAGTGGGGACTCTAAGCTCCTTTTTGGGGAGCATGAAATAAACTCCTGTGAAGGTGTCCAACAAGGTGACCCTTAGCACCCCTCCTTTTCTGCCTAGCTATCAAAGAGGTCACTGGTAGTCTGACAAGCGAGCTAAACATCTGGTACCTGGATGATGGCACTCTCGCTGGAACCCCAGAAACCATTTTGGAGGATATAAGGAAAATCCAGGAGCAGGGAGCAGCCTTAGGCCTCATTCTCAATGCATCCAAGTGTGAAATAATCTCCCGCAACCCAGACATCACTGGGCAAATACAAAATGTTCTTCCGGACTGCACTCTCCTGGGTGCCCCATTGGCCCACGAGCAATCGAGGAGGTCCTGGCTGCAAAAATCACTGATCTAAAGAGAATGCTGGACAGGATTGACAAGATTGATGCCCATGATGCTCTCTTTCTCCTCACAAGATGCCTGTCTCTCCCTAAGTTGACCTACTTTCTGAGATGTTCTCCATCCTACAGCAGCCCTAAGTTAAATGTGTATGACATCCTTCTGAGGTCCATGCTGGTGAAAGTCCTGAACCTGCCATTGGACGACTCTCAGTGGGAGCAAGCAACCCTTCCTGTAAGACTTGGCGGCCTTGGTGTCCGCACAGCCTCCCAAATTGCTCTACCAGCCTTCCTTTCCTCCTCCCACGCATCGCACGACCTCGTCAGATATATCTTACCTGCAACCTTGAGAGATTCAGTAGGAATACACGATCCTGCTTTCACTGAATGTTCAAATCAGTGGATGTTCTGGCAGCCCCAGCAACCATTATAGAGCCAACAAAACAACACAAACAGTCCGGCTGGGACCACCCTCTAGTGGAAAAAGTAGCTGATGCCATGCTCAGCGCCGCAACATCAGACAAGGAGAAAGCCCGCCTCAGCACAGTGCGTGCCCCCATGCAGGAGACTTCCTCCTGGCAGTACCCATGTCAGCAATGGGCACGCGCCTAGATCCAGAATCCCTTCGTGTAGCAGTGGCCCTCCGCCTTGGTGCCCCAATTCACACTGAATACAAGTGTATTTGCAACAGGGTGGAAGCAGACCAATACGGACTGCATGGGTTGCATTGCGGAAGCACAAAGGGCTGGCATGCAAGACACAACGAGGTCAATGACATCATCAAGAGAAGCCTCGTCTCAGTTAAGTGCCCAGCGGAGAGAGAACCTCGCATCCTAGGGGTCCAGAACCCGGATTTCCCCGCACTTCGCCCTGATGGCATCACCATATACTCATGGAAGGAGGGTAGACAGTTGGTGTGGGACTACACATGTGTATCCACCCTGGCTGACACCTATGTACACTTCGGAGCTGATCAAGCAGGTGGGGCGGCCAACCACAGGGAAACAGCAAAATCTCTCAAATACAGGCGACTGGCAGGCCAATACCTCTTTGTTCCCATAGCGTCTGAGACGCATGGCCCCTGGGGCAAGAGTGCCTTGGGATTTCTCAAGGAATTGGGTTCCAAGTTCATCGACGTCACCAGAGACCCAAGGGCTTGCAGTTTTTTGTTTCAGCGCCTCAGTGTGGCGATCCAGAGGGGAAATGCTTGCTGCGTCCTCGGGTCCTGTCCGGAAGCGGAGGAGCTTCAAGAGATCCATAACCTTTAGGCATTTGTCTTGTATGTTTTGTAACCTTTAAATACACAATAAAGCATAAAAAAGGAAGGGGTGGTAGGAGAAAAGCACACAGAAACTGTATTGGAGGGGACCTACATTCCCTCCAATGCGTTATGTGTGATTTCCTCCGAGGCTATGGGTCCCCCTTCTTCCAGCCAGAGGTGGTACTCTTTTAAATTTAAAAAAAAAAACAAAAAAAAAATAATATATATATATATATATATATACATGTCTAGCTGGCAACATATCACCGTCCATAAGACCTATTTTTTTTGGAGCATCCCTCTGTGCTCTAAAGAAAAAGGATGGAGGGATCAGGCCAATAGCTGGGGCAATTCTCTCCGGCGTCTCGTCACAAAGGCAGCTGCAAGAACAGTTAATGATGCAGCGGCCAACATGCTGAAGCCAAAACAGCTGGGTTTGGCATTCCACAAGGGTGTGAGGCGGCAGCCCATGCAGCTCGAGCCGTCCTCGCCAACATCACAGACGAAAAGACCCTTATCAAGCTAGATTTCAAAAATGCCTTCAATTTGGTGCGGAGGGATGCTGTACTCCGTGCGGTTCATAGTCATTTCCCTTCCCTCTACCCTTTCGTACATTCATGCTACAGTATGGATCTTAAGCTACTTTTTGCGAACATGAAATTGACTCGGGGGAAGGCGTCCAACAGGGTGACCCCCTTGTTCCTCTCCTTTTCTGCTTAGTCATCAAACAAGTCACAGAGGTCCTGTCCAGCGAGCTTAACATCTGGTTCTTGGATGATGGTACCCTAGCTGGTTCCCAAGACTCCCTCCTGGAGGACATCAGAAAAATCCAGGAGCAAGGTGCAGTTTTAGGCCTCACCTGAACCCTTCTAAATGTGAAATAATATGTTCCAACCAGGGCATCGTAGAGAGAATAGAGGGTCTTCTGCCAAACATCCATAAAACTAAACCTGAAGACAGCACTCTCCTAGGAGCTCCCTGGGGTTGAAAGCCATCGATGAGGTCCTTGATAAGAAAATCGCCGACCTTAAGAGGATGGATGGGAGGATTGAGGATATTGATGCTCATGATGCACTCTACCTCATCACCAGATGTTTGTCCCTCCCCAGGTTAACCTACTTTCTGAGGTGTTCACCATCTTACAGTAGCCAAAAACTAAGTGAGTATGACCGGTTACTGAAATCAATGCTAGAAAAAGCCCTTAACCTCTCTTTTGATGACCTGCAGTGGAAACAAGCCTCTCTTCCCGTAAGACTTGGGGGCCTCGGAGTTCGAACAGCAACGCAAATCGCTGTCCAGCCTTCCTGTCCTCCTTATCAGCAGCCGACGACCTTGTGAAGGAAATTCTACCTGCCCACTTACATCAGCTGGCAGGTGTACATGATCCTAATTTTACACGCTGTGCCACAGAGTGGGCCTCTCGTGCAGGCCCATCACCTCAACCACCATCCCCAAAAGCCCACAGGCAATCCAGCTGGGATGGCCCATTGTAGACAAAGTTGCTGCAGAGTGCCTGGGTGCTGCATCAACACAGCACGACATTGCTCGCCTCACAGCAGTAGCAGCCCCTCATGCAGGGGATTTCCTGTTAGCAACCCCAATGTCGGCAACTGGCACGCGTCTCACACCACACGCCCTCCGAATTGCTGTGGCCCTCCACCTTGCTGCCCCAATCCACACCAGATATAGGTGTATTTGCGGCGAGGTGGTGGCTGACAGGTACGGCCACCATGGCCTACTCTGCCAAAGCACAGGAGGATGGCACTCGAGGCACAGTGAAGTTAACGACATCATCAAGAGGAGCTTCACCACAGCTGGATGCCCAGCTGAGAGAGAGCCTCGTTACCTAACGCCCCGTAACTCTGATGCTCTTATTGGTCGCCCGGATGGTATCACAGTGAACCCCTGGAAGAATGGCAAGCAGTTGGTATGGGACTACACGTGTGTATCAACCCTGGCTAACACCTACATTGACCTCAGTGTTGCACAACCAGGTGGCGCTGCCACCCACAGGGAATCAGCCAAATCCCGTAAGTATAGAGAACTGATCACCACTAATTTTGTCCCCATTGCTTCTGAGACACTCGGCGCCTGGGGTAAAAGTGCTACCAGTTTTTTGAAGGAACTGGGTTCTAGGCTCATTGAAACAACAAGGGACCCTAGAGCTGCCAGCTTTCTTTTCCAGCGCCTCAGCGTGGCGATACAGAGGGGAAATGCGCACTGCATCCAGGGTTCCTGCCCGCCATCTGAGGAGCTGGAGGAACTCGACAACCTATGATAACCATCTTTGTAACCTATATGTAACTCCTTTTTTGTAACAAAGTTCAAATAAAGCAAATATATATGTGTACATACAAAAGAATGGGGGTGGTAGGAGAAGAAAATATTAGTGTTCAGTGAGAAACCACAAGGTCTCCTCTGAACACGTTTTATTTTCTTCTCCGAGGCTATGGGTCCCCACATTGGCCCAGAGGTGGTACCCTCACAAATATATATATATATATATATATATAATATATATATATATATATATATATATATATATATATATATATATATATATATATATATATAGATATATATATATATATATATATATATATNAGCTGAAGCTAATTCCCCATCCTCCAGCCAGCACCCTGATGGTAATCTTGGCATGGTATTTTATCAAATCACCACATTCTTTGGGCCACACATAGTAGTAACACAAATGTGAACAAGCCTGAACGGTCTCCAGGCATATACAACTGTAAACTCACACCCAGAAGTGACTCGAACCCATACTGCCAGAAGCACACTGCAACTGATGTACAGGATCCCTTACCCACACAATCAATGACCAGACCAAAGAGGATGGTAGCTGAGGCTAATTCCCCATCTTCCCGCCGGCACTCTGATGGTAATTTTGTAAATGGCATTTTATTAAATCACCTCATTTTTGGGGGCACACATGAGGAACACAAATGCAAACAAGCCTGAACGATCTCCAGGCATATATGCAACTGAAAACTCACACCGCAGAAGAGACTCGAACGCATACTGCCAGACGCACACTGCAACTGATATACAGTTGAACTGATAGAGTGGAACTGCCTGATTGTGTTTGTTGGGTGGTGATTGTGATCAGTGGTACAATAAATTAGTGAACTATAACACAAAAATACAGTGACTTACTCCAGAGCTTTATGTAGATAGAGAAGATCCGCCATCATCAATCTGCTAGCACTTGGTGAATCACCAAGTGGGAGGCGATAACGGAGCACCATCGTCATCCATACATCGTCATTACTCATCTAGTTGTGTGAGCGGAAAGGCAGACTGGTATGTACCCCTCTCTGGTCAAGTAATCAGGTGTACAGTGTGAGGTAAAATATTATCAAATTCGTGTTCAGGATAGCATATATATTTAAAATCTCAAAGTGGCTCATTTTGAGTAGAGGTTAATGCTTACGGGAACTTGTGACACACGCACGCAAGCACGCATGCATGCACGCCCACGTAGTATGCACGCACACACGCATGCACACGTAAAAACACACAGGGCTACTACGTAGTGAGGAAAGAGAGAGAAGTAATAGGATGAGGTGGTGTAGCTTTGCTACTAAGAGAAGGTTGGAGCTTCGAAGAGATTGTAATTCAGAACTGTGAAGGTTTCAGTGACTACATATCAGGCACCACAGCAACTGGAGGACAGAAAATTATAGTTGTAGTCATATATAACCCGCCCCCCCCTCCCCGAATGACAGAAGACCCAGACAGGAATATGATAGAAACAACTTGGCTACCATCAATATAATAGAGAGAGCAGCTTCTGTGGCTAGCAGGAACGGATCCAGACTTCTAATCATGCGAGACTTCAACCATGGGAAGATAGATTGGGGGAACAGAGACCCACATGGAGGCCCAGACACATGGAGAGCTAAGTTGCTGGATGTGGCAACAAGAAACTTTCTAAGTCAACATGTCAAGGGACCGACAAGAATGAGAGGAGGGGGATGAACCAGCCTTGCTTGATCTTATATTTACCCTAAATGAGTCGGATATAAGGGAAGTTAAGTTGGAAGCCCCCTTGGGAATGAGTGATCATAGTGTATTGAGCATTGAGTACCTGGTTGAGCTAGGAATTATCACCCCCAAAAAAGAACTGGGAAACAAAGGGCTGGTGTACTGAAAGGGAAACTATGAAGAGATGAGTAAATTCCTATGGGATATACATTGGGACACAGAACTCGGAACCAAGTCCGTACAAGACATGATGGACTATGTTACCCAAAATGTCAGGAGGCTATAAGCAGGTTTGTCCCAGCCCGACAGAAAAAACAGAGAAGCAAAGGAAGAATCCGTGGTTTAATAGGGAATGTACGAAAGCAAAGGAGCTGAACAAAAGGGCATGGAGGAACTTCCGTAATAACAGAACACCAGAAAGTAGAGAGAGATACCAGAGAACCAGGAACGAGTATGTTAGTGTGAGAAGAGCAGCTGAGAAAAGGTATGAAAATGATATAGCTAATAAAGCCAAGACCGAACCAAACTACTACACAGTCACATCAGGAGGAAGACAACAGTGAAGGAACAGGTGATGAAACTTGCGAGGGCAGGACAGGTACACAGAGAATGACAAAGAGGTATGTGAAGAACTCAACAAAAGGTTCCAGGAGGTCTTTACAATAGAACAGGGAGAAGTCATGGAGCTAGGAGAGGTGGCAGCAAACCAGGTGACCTTGGAAAAATTCGAAATTACAAGAGATGAGTTCAAGAAGCACCTATTGGAGCTGGATGTGAGAAAAGCTGTTGGGCCGGACAGAATCTCACAATGGATATTGAAAGAGTGTGCAAGAGCACTTTACTTGCCACTCTCCATAGTGTATAGTAGGTCACTGGAAATGGGAGACCTACCAGAAATATGGAAGACTGCTAATGTAGTACCAATATACAAAAAGGGTGACAGACAAGAGGCACTGAAGTACAGGCCAGTGTCCTTTACTTGTATACCATGCAAGGTGATGGAGAAGATTGTGAGAAAGAAACTAGTAACACATCTGGAGAGAAGAGACTTCGTGACAACCCATCAACATGGGTTCAGGGAGGGTAAATCTTGCCTTACATGCTTGATAGAATTCTACGATCAGGTGACAAAGATTAAGCAAGAAAGAGAATGATGGGCGGACTGCATTTTTTTGGACTGTCGGAAAGCCTTTGACTCAGTACCCCATAAAAGGTTGATGCATAAGCTGGAGAAACAAGCAGGAGTAACTGGCAGGGCGCTCCAGTGGATAAGGGAGTACCTATGCAATAGGAAGCAGAGAGTTACACTGAGGGGGTGAGACCTCAGAATGGCGTGAAGTCACCAGTGGAGTCCCACAGGGCTCTGTACTTGGACCTATCCTGTTTCTGATATACATAAATGATCTCCCAGAGGGTATAGACTCATTCCTCTCAATGTTTGCTGACAACGCCAAAATTATGAGAAGGATTAAGACAGAGGAGGACAGCTTGAGGCTTCAAGAAGACCTGGACAGGCTGCAGGAATGGTCAAACAAATGGCTGTTAGAGTTTAACCCAAACAAATGTAATGTAATGAAGATAGGGGTAGGAAGCAGATGACAAGATACAACATATCATTTAGGAGATGAAATACTTCAAGTGTCAGAGAGAGAGAAAGACCTGGGGGTTGATATCACACCAGACCTGTCCCCTGAAGCTCATATCCAGAGGATAACATCACCAGCATATGCCAATTTGGCTAACATAAGAACGGCCATTAGAAACTTGTGTAAGGAATCTTTTAGAACATTATATACCACATATGTCAGACCAATCCTGGAGTATGTGGCTCCAGCATAAAGTCCATATCTAGTCAAGCATCAGACTAAACTGGAAAATGTTCAAAGGTATGCCACCAGACTAGTACCTGAGCTGAGAGGAATGAGCTACGAGGAGAGACTACGGGAATTAATCCTCACTTCATTGGAAGACAGAAGAGTTAGGGGAGACATGATTGTAACACCGTAAAGGTGTTTGGGTTAGGTATATTTAATATATACGTATAGTTCAGTGAGTCACAGACAAGGAATTTGAGAGACGCCAGGTTGTCCGCTTGAATCTCACACCTCTAATGTTAATGACCACCAAGTTGACCTGACGTCAGATCATGTGAATCTCACCTGGCTCCCGCTAATCTTATAATTTAGCATGGTAGCCTTCAAATATGTTTCAACATTTAAGGAGTGGCTGGTAGAGTGCCCGAGGCTATCTACTTGTGCGTGGAGTTAGCTACTAGGTTTCCCAATATATACTCGGAGAGCTATCGATTCGAGAGGTAACAGAAGAGGAGACGACGAGAAGAAGGAGGATAAGACAGAAGAACAGCCAAACCAGGGAGGCTGTCAGCCGGCGGGGCGGGACAGTCTCTGTCAACTACAGACCCCCCCCCCTCTCTATTCAACGGAACAGAGCCTCAGACACTTGGTGAGTTGAACATTAAGGTGACTTGGTCGTGTTTTACAAGTGTTGTGTTATGATCAGGGGCAGTCAGTTGTAGGGTTCTCAGATTCTTGGATGATGACTCACTTTACATATATATATCTTGAACATTGCTTAAATTATGATACTTAGTATGTGAAATATAATTGAAATTATTCGTTAAATGGTCTTTAACCCTTAACATGCTCGGGGTCTAATATACTGCTATCCGCACAGGCGCATGTCATTTTGAAAAAAAAAAAATTTTTTTTTTTTTGCTAATCTGTTAAGTTTCGTTCACTGATCACGGGAAAAATAAAAAAAAAATTCTATTGTACTTACTTTTGTTGCAATAGAGCCGTAAAGTTGCGTGGTGACGTCACACTCTGCATGTTCGCTCATGCAGTACACCCCGGAGGCGTTGCGCGGCGTCCCGCAACAGCCAGAGTTGCCACAAATATATTTTCGCGCTATTTATTTACAATGTCTAGGCGCATTTTATCCATTTATTTTGCACTAAATATGTTTCAAATAATGTTTGAACATATTTTGTATCAATAATTGTTGCATATTTGAGTATACACAGGCGCACACATCTGTTTTCAATTACGGCAATATAATATGTCATTACAGTCTATTATATTGTATGTTCTGCTTATATTTCTATATATTTACACACACGCACACGGTAACTGCTTATGTTTACATATTTACACACTCGCACACGCTGTACACACTTTGCAGCACACTTAGAAGTTTTCTAGACTGTGGTAGTCATTGAAGCACTTGACAGCACATAATGGGATACCACACGTTTCACACCATGTTTGTACAAGCTTCCGTTTCTTGTCTCTACGTGTCGTTGTTTTACACACCAAGCAATCACGTTGGCCTATTGGACGTGTCTTAGCTGGTGGCAAATACTCGAGTCTGTGAGCTAGGAAGCTTTCAGTGTGAGCGAGGCGTGGAGTACCAGCATGCTGCAACAGTGGGTTTATGATGGGCCGCTGAATCCCTGGGACATCTTTCGCAAACTTTCCTAATAACTGTATTGCAGCATCAAATACAAAGTCACGGAAAGTGGGCTTACGTCCAGTCCTCACAAGGTACATGTTGAAACAGTTCAGCATGCTCATGTCCACAAGATGGAAGAACACTTTTTTCGTCCACCTACATGTCTTCCGCACACACTCTGCAGTGCCAATCATCATGTCTGATTTATCAATCAACCGCATGTTGATATTATAGTCTAAAACACAGTCTGGCTTATATAGTGGTGCGTTTGTTTTATGGCTCACTTTCCCACTGTTCACCATTGTTCCATCATGAATTGTTGTCAACAAGTTCACCTCTCGTTTGTCTTTCCACCGAACTGACAGAATTTGATCACATTTCCTTCTCTGACACTCACCAACTGCAATGTCGGTGTCAAACACAGGCATTTCCCTTCGTTGTGGCTTTACTGTACCAACCAATCCGGTTCTATTTTCTAGCAAGAACCGAGCTAGCAAGGGACTTGTATAGTAATTATCCGTGTATAAAATGTGTCCCTTGTTCATCCACGGAGCCATGATGGTCTTCACTACACTACCCGAGAATCCATGTTCGTCGTTACCGGGAATGTCTACATCACTAGCCGAGTACAAAATCATGTGTAACACGTATCCTGTCTCACAATCACAAAGAACAAAAAATTTCAGGCCAAATCGGTTTCGTTTTGAGGGAATGTACTGTTTGAATGGAACACGTCCCTTGAAAAGTACAAGAGATTCATCAACCACCAGCTTCTGTGCTGGTACGTAAAAATCTCTGAATTTTCCAATAACATCGTTCATGTAGTGCCTCACTCGCCACAGTCTATCATCAGGTGTTCGGTCCTGAACACTTCCAAAATGTAGACACCTGAGGAGTATCTGAAACCTGTCTCGTGACATATATTTACCGAATAAAGGTGTTGGTATTGTATGGTCCTTGCTCCAATAGTCACTTATTGCATGTTTGTGACAGTGCTTCATCAACAAACAGAGTCCCAAAAACACGTACATTTCCGCAACTGTGGTATTTTTCCAACGCTGCAGTCGGGAAAATTCCGAGATTTCCCTCTCAATCAGGTAAGCAGCATGCAGGTTCGTTTGGTGTACAATGTATTCCATGAGTGGTTCATCATAGAATGCTGTAAAATATTCCATCTCAGCCATGTCCTCACCTTGATTAGGGAAAAGGTTTGAAATCCCTACATCTGTATCGTCAAAGTGAGGAATATTTGGAATAAAATCTTCACCATCACTCCACTCAAGTACACCAGGCGTCTTGCGAGATGCAGATGAAAGACGGCGACCAGGAGCTGAATACCGTCTGCGAGAAGCACGGCGGCTACGTGCACGTGAGGTGGGTGCACCTAAGGTGGGTTCTGGTGAGGTGGATGCACGTGAGGTGGATGCAGGTGAGGTGGGTGCACGTGAGGTGGATGCACGTGAGGTGGGTGCACGTGAGGTGGATGCACGTGAGGTGGGTGCACGTGAGGTGGATGCACGTGAGGTGGATGCACGTGAGGTGGATGCACGTGAGGTGGATGCACGTGAGGTGGATGCATGTGAGGTGGATACACGTAAACACGAGGGTCTTGGTCCCTCATGTGGTGACATGCGGTAGCGCTTGGCTGGGCGAGATGCTGCTGACGCGACAATTTCTCGCCCAGTTACACCACTGGTACCAGCCACAGGCTCAATAAAACTGTGATCTGAGTCACTAAACCCAGAAAAGGAGTCACCTCCCTCTGACTCGTCATCCTCAAACAGATAATATCCACAGGAACTGTGAGGTCGTGGTAGAACTGGGGTAGAAACTGGGCGAGGAGGCAAGGGTGAGGGTAGAGGCCTCGCCTTGGCATGGCGAAAATTCTCACTCTCACTGCTGCTGCTACTATCACCCGACAACTGTGTATAATCCTCGTCGTTGTCAGAATCATCAACACACTTTCCTCACCTTCAGAAAATAATTCGTGGGCTATTTGCTCTGGGGTGAGGGATTGCGTGGTGCGTGCCCGTGAGGCGTTTGACCGTGCGCTCGCCATGGTGACCGTCGCTAAACTGAGGCCTCCCAGGCCTTTGGAGCGTGAGCGGGATTTTTTTCAAATGGCCGCTGTTTACTATAGCCCGTGGCAGCGTATGGGAACCCCAGATACCGGCGGGACATTCAAATCGTGCGCGGTACCCATACACTTCTTAGAAGTGAAGCGCAGTTTACTGGTAAAACGCCTAGCACTTCATAGGAAGTGAAGCGCACTTTAAGGGTTAACTTTGTTCCCT